>JAWPHD010003679.1:0-209438 GCA_037043455.1 Cyrtodaria siliqua
AGCTTGCTAGGTGTAAAGCACTCTAGGTGTACCGCAAATCTCATGCAAGCATTCATCAATATCAATCAGTACGCAGACTCCCTCACATGATTCCAGTGCACTGCATTGAAGTATAAAGTGTTCGACGTCTTCTTCTTCTTGTTCTCTGCACAGTTTACAGGTTGGATCCGTTTCCTAAATGGTTGAATGCCCGCTTTATTGCTTTGTAGGCCTGTAGGTTCCAGAAACTAATTTCAGTTTGATTGGTAAACGAGAAACTTCTACATTTGAAGAGCTTCGGGTATTGTATTATTGGATGTACTTTACCGACGGTGTAGACGTCTACGTTCAGGAGTCGGAGTGTTGAGGTATAGTTTGGAGTTAATTGATTAGTTTCTGTTCCCAATATTTGTTTATTGCTGAGTGTAGTTTTCGTTTTCCATTCCTCTTTTGAGAAAGAGTTGTTTAAGAGATGTGTTGCAATCAGGAAGTTTGTATTTACAACAAAAGTTTGTCTAATTTCAACAAACCAGCTGCTACTGTCCATTACTTTTCACTGTTAGCTGTCGATGTGTTAGCCTATTTGCTTTTCTATACTCTCTCGTCGGTCTGTTTGCAGACGTTGTGGTACAAGTGTTAATGCTTTTATATGTATTTTGGGCTTCAACAGGTAGTATTCCAGATATAATGAATGCTGCAGAGGATCAGCTGTGTTTGTTGGCATCGACAGAATTTGTTTTAGTAGTTTTCTGAGGAAAGCTTCCAGATTTTGCAGGTTTTTTACCTTTCGTAGTTATTAGTTCTGAGTCCGTACGTAAGTATCGGTAATCACGTAAAATTCTGAGTAGATGTATAGATGTTTCAGGATCTAGACCGTTTTCGCCATGGAGACCGCGCTGACATGAGACTGTATGTCGTCCTTCGTGCTTTGTTTATGTTCTGCTTGAACCGTTTTCTTTAGCTGTATTGTCAATCGAAAGTTGATCTGATGATACCTAAATGCGAGGCTTTTTCTGTGACGTCCATATCTTTATACCATTCATCTTCCACTGTACTTCATTGTTGCATTTGGTTCTTGCAGTTTGGTTTTACTATGAGGGCGTGACTCTTTGTAGGTTGCAGTTGATATCTTTCCATCTTGCTTATACTGTACAGCAATGTTTATTAGAATTTGTAGCTCTTCCGGATCATTGCTTAGTAAATGCGACGTCATCTGCACATGTTGGAGCACAGCAGCTTATGTTGCCGATAGATCCACCGATATGTATAATTTTGCAGCTTTTGAAGCAACGTGTTGATATGAACTTTGTACAGATCTGCACTCAGTATAACCTCCCTGTCTGACACCAAGGTTGATTGGAAATGTTTCAGAGTTATGTCCCCCCCATTTAATTGACGAAGATGCGTTTACGGTGTAGATTGTTTATTATTTTCCAGAGTTCATTCTCCACCCCCCATATGATATAATTTTCGCATGAGATGGTCATGATTCACTACATCAAAAGCAGATTTGGAAAGTCTGTTTTGGTCACGTGACCTTCTTTTGTGCAATTAAAAAAGTTTTTTTAATTACAAAATTGAGCTGCTTTTTATCAATAGAAATATTTTAACAATAATTCAATCACTAAAAGTTTGACTTTTAATTTTAATTGAAAAGGTCAATTATTAGTAAAGGAAAACAAAGATAAAATTGTCACATGATCAGTCACATGACATGATCTTCTCAAACTGAAAGTAGAACTTGCAAAGGATTCATTGATTGGTTGATAGTACTGAACAATAAATAAGAAAAAAATCTGATTGGCTTGCATTTAAAATTAGATCTTTCAATGGCTGTCACAACACCACAGCTGACCAGCCTGTGTGTAATTAGCGTGTGATATGCAATTAGCAAATTAACAACACTAACTGGCTAAACGACTTCAAGGGTGACCTGGGGAATGAGAGGGATTAGAGGATGTTTATTAGGGTCATCTGGATAATTATGGCCTGATCTAACCTCTGATCTACGGGGTAGGTCAGTTTTACAATGGGTATAAATAGGCTTTTTTTTTTTTTTTTTTTTTTTTAAATAAAATAATCGCCATTTGTGGTCGCCATTTAGTAGAAATAATCGCAATTTTCATAAAATAATCGTAAATGGCGCCCCATGTCGTCTGGCAGCATGAGCACTGGACTTGTGACCCAGTATTATTAAAAGAAAGTTATTGATCAGTGCTCAAAGAAAATTATTTTAAGAGACAAGGCCCAGGGCTTGTTGCTTCTGAAAATGGACAGGCCCCGATTTGAAATGGACAAGCCCTGATTTGAAATGGACAGGCCCTGATTTAAAATGGAAAGGTCCAATATTTTTTTCTTATTGGAAATGTACGTGTCTTTATTCACTTTTATAGCACACACATTAATTTTGTTACGTATGTATTAATCAAGCTCAGAACCTCCTCTGACTATATTTTTCTTTTTGCTACCACTTTATGCTCCCTGGTCAGCGGACTTATTTACCATTTCGTTTAAAATATGTTAGAATAGAATATTACATAGTAATTTATAACCAATGCAAAGGAGAGGACTAGCACTTTTGCCAAACGATAATAATCAGAGCCGACTTGGTGAAACTGGAGCTGAACTTGGAGCCAAATTTTTAATCAGGTTTTATGAGACTATCAGAGCCTCCTCTGGCTATATTTTTGCTTTTTGTCACCACTTTCTCCAAGTAAAGAATTAGGAGCCTAGACTAGAATTCATTTAAAAGTAGGATTCCAGGAACTCCTTACACCTTAAATAATGAATAGAAATATACTTTATATCTGTATTTATATATATACAGTATATATATTTTTCTTTCCACCAACATGTATTTGTAAAGGACAGTTTTTATTATTTGATTATGTAAAAAAAAAAAAAAAAAAAAATCCTCGTCTGCAAAATGAGACAGGCCCGGAATGGATTTCGAGGAGCCCCGGGCGTCGGGCTATCCTATTTCTTGAGCACTGTTGATAATTAATAATTAATTCAGAAATGATCTGCGTCTTCTAGACATATCAAGTTTGTTCAAATACAAAAGGGCCTGCCCAGGGAGTCTAAAGTTATATATAGATAATAATAATAATAATAATAATAAATTCTTTATTTCATGAAGGTACAACTCATTAAGATTATACAAACAATTGCACAACACTTATCTTCCATGAGGCCTTCTGATAACAACAGCAACTTATAAACAATAGCAAGTGAATAAATGCACGTAACATTAATACTATGTTTCAAGCTGGCATTCAAAACAAGTATTCACTATTAACACAACTTAATTTGAGCAGAACACCTGTTATCTTGAAATAGAAACAATTTATAATTGTGTTTGAAAGCATAAATAGAAACAGAAGTCCGGATATTTTCTGGGATTGAATTCCAAGTCCGCATGGCAACATAGTTAAAAGATTGTTTTAAATATTCGGATTTAGGTCTAGGATGCTTAATGTCATGTTTAATGCATGATCTTAAATTATATCTGCTATTTTCAGAAAATGTTATTAATTTACTTATGTATATTGGTGTAAGATTCTATATTTTAAATATTGCCTGTTTTAATTTATTATCAATGCGTTTTTTTAATTCAGCGTAGTTATTTGCATATATTGGAGTTTTGTTTATTGTATTAGCAATATTAACAAAGTGGTCATTTATAGCGTCAGCTATATTTTTCTCCCCCTCAGTTGTAACATTATTAATATTTAAAATTGGTGGTAATTTTATAACAGTTTGATTGGTCTGTGCAGATATTGATTTAAGATGCGACCAAATAAATTTAGAGTCTTTTTTATCTTTAATTGCATTTGCAAAAAACGTTTTCTTACCTAAAGTAATCAGATGGTTAGTTTTATTCCTCCATTTTTTATATTCTGGCCATTTTTTAGCTTTATTGAACTTATCACGTAATTTTCTTGCCTCTTTAATTTTATCAGAGTACCATTCAGGCTGTTTTGGGCGTTTAATGCGTCTCTGTTTTAAAGGAGCATGTTTAGAAAGAGCATAGTTTAACACTGAGTATAAATATGCAAGTGAAGTGTTTGGATCAGTGAGTGTTTCAGCAGTATTTATTCCTGAATTATATAACTCATTTTTAAATTCTTGTTCATCAAATTTGCCAAATGATCTGTAATTAATAGTTGTATGACCGTTTAGCGAATCTTGATTTTGTTGTTTAATTTTCCTAATAAAACATACTGGATAATGATCACTCATGCATATGAATGGTACATTTATTTCGATTACATTTTCAGGATGTGTTGTATAGATATGATCAATTATTTTAGAACTTGAAATTGTCACTCTGGTAGGCATGTTGATTAATTGCACAAGACCTTGATTAATGAGAAAATCTGACCATTTTTGATTGTCAAAGCCAGCCGTAGGAGAGTAATTGATATTAATATCACCTAGAATGTATATTTCTTCGATTTCCTTTGAGGAAACGCTATACTGATCTTCAAAAGTATCAATCCAAGATTGTAAAGAATTAGGAGGTCTATATATGAAAGACAGAATAAATGGCTTGCTATTTGGAAAACGTATTTCTAGCCAAATACTTTCTATTAAATCATTTTCAAGATCAAATCTACGTACTGATGGAATCTTATCACTAATATATACTAAAATACCACCTCCCTGTTTATGAGTTCTATCTTTTCTTTCGGATTTATATCCATTAACATGAAGTTCATTATCCGATACATTTTCGGAAAGGAATGTCTCACACAAGCCTAAAATATTGACAGAATCATGATGCCGAAGAAGTAGTTTTAACTCGTCAAGCTTAGGCATTATATGTTGCACATTTAGGTTTGCTATTTTTAATCCCTTTTGTTTTAATTTGAAAAATGATTCCGAAATATGTGTGTTACAATGTATATATCCATCCTTCCACTACCATCCAATTTACAATTTGTGCTAATAGGTTTCAGATATGTACAAGCACTATTATAACGATTTACATGTGTAACATTTAAACCACAAGTGTCGTTCGTGTAGCTATTTTCCTTCAAAGGTTCGGAAGTTTGAGTGTCATTAACATAGTTACTGTTTAGAGAACAATTTTCATTTTCGTTCACATGTTTGGAAGCTTGAGTATCATTTACAGAGTCATTTGTTTGAAAGCAAGTACACTTTACAATATTACAGTGTGAACACAAATTTAAAAGAATATCGTACTTATTAGTACAGTTTGTGTGATAGCAGGGTTCGCTCTTGTTTTCCTATTGCCTCCATCTAAAGTCAACATTTCTATGGCTATATCTCCATCTCGGACGTATATATTGTCTTACAGTTTGGAAATCCTGATGGTTGTTATCAGTGCGGTGTTTAATAATCTCACAGGATTTATGTATGTTCTGTACGAATGTACTGGTCCCTTTGTTCGATAAAGGTATACCGTCGCGCATGAAGAAATGTGTAGCGGCGGTCCCGTCCCCGTATATGTACGATCTGAAGCATTCAATCACGTGCACTGAGTTAATTTCTGCCAGTTGTTTTATCGCATCGTTGTACGGAATGACATCCACATCTTTTCTGGGGCACAGTGTGCACAGTTTTACCGTATATGTTTTAGATGTATATGTATAGTATATTTCTAATACACCCGCACTATATAGCCTAGTTTAAAATATCTCGTTATATTGAACGATATATCACTGTAATTTTTGCAACGTTAGGAGCATTGCGCATTGCGCATTGCGCATTGTAACGTATGCAACGTTAGGAGAGCAAGCAAAGCAATGGGAAAGATTTCAGATGTTTGCGTTATTTTCACATTTTAGGGGTATAAGAACAGAAATAGAACATCGTTTACGGTGAATTATCTATAATATATCACGGTTTGTTGTTCAGTTGTAAACAATTGAACTCCAAACCGTGATATATTAAACGATAATTCACAGTAAACGATGTTCTATTTCTTAATTTTTTTCCCCATAGACACCGACATATTAATGATTTGCTGCAAATTCAACTCAATTATGGATAATGCAGCAGTGTAATGTTCATATAGAAAACTAATTTTCCACTTGAAAAATCACCAGAAAAGGTGGGGTCACAAGACATGTAAGAAAGTTCTTGTTTGTTTACTAAACAGGTCAAGGGTACAGCTGTTTTCGTTGATTGACTGTTTTCATTGCTCACAAAGTATAAGTATAGAGTCGAAATTTCGAAAATGTTCATCAGTGATCCAGTAAAACTTATTATACATACAACCACAAAATCGAATAGAAATAGGCCGTTTTCCCCTACTTATAATGCCCGTTTTCATCAAAAAAGGAGGGATTACTTTTTATTATAGGAACTACATTCGACTACACCTCGGAGGCTTACATGTAATTAGTGGTGGTAAAACTATAAGAGAAGAAAACGTGTTCAGATGTTTCTTAAATGAGGATTTTATGTTGTCATTTTCATAATAAGCTTAAAAATACCTACTTCATGCAAATCGAATGATTATTTGCAGAGATATGGTTTTGTGAATACCAAGGACAATAGTCTGAAATCGACAAAAGTCAGAGATATTTTTTTTAACTTTTACACTATCTGAATTGTCATACCAAAGGGCATTTCTTGTCAATACACCATATTAAATAGATTGAATGTTTAGAACAGTCAATGGACATTAATAAAATATGCATTTTAGGTACAATTAGGACGATGAATATGCCAATTTATGTCGATTTTCATGCCAAAATTGATTTTTTTAAGCACATTCTTCAAAATTGGTGGTACCATACCTTATTATAGTAGAGAATACGAGCTCAATAATGTAAAAAATACTGCTAAAAGCAAAATTTATATTAGCTAAACGCTACCAAGTCGAGTTTGAATGATAAGGAATAATATTTTACCTTTTACAAAATCTTCATTTTTTCACAATATCCTATTTTAGGGGTGTAAGGGAAAGATTTAGTGGTTTGATGCCTACCAAACCTGTTGCCATGCAGATTTAATTGATGTAAACATGTTGCACACATGCAACCTTACATGTTGATATCCAAAACACATAGTTCAATTGCAAACACTTCACAAACATGTCATTTTAAACACGAAAAAAAATTGAAACTCAAAATTACGAGTTTTATAAACAAAATTGGACTAAAAACGCTCAAACCTATGTAAAAAACTATGGAAAACTTATTTCTGAGCTTATTTTACCAATTGTTATCGGAAAAGTGTCCCTAGGTACAAATCTGAACGAGTCCTAATTACTGCACGTATCTCCTGTAGGTATTATACCACTAATTATTTTCCCCATAGACACCAATGTTAAAGTGTCACATATTAATTATTTGCTGCAAATTCAACTCAAGTATGGATAATGCAGCAGTGTAATGTTCATATAGAAAACTAATTTTCCACTTGAAAAATCACCAGAAAAGGTGGGGTCACAAGACATGTAAGAAAGTTCTTGTTTGTTTACTAAACAGGTCAAGGGTACAGCTGTTTTCATTGATTGACTGTTTTCATTGCTCACAAGTATAAGCGTAGAGTCGAAATTTCGAGAATGTTCATCAGTTATCCAGTAAAACTTATTAATACGCTTCTTACATACAACCACAAAATCGAATAGAAATGGGCCGTTTTCCCCTACTTATAATGCCCGTTTTCATCAAAAAAGGAGAGATTACTTTTTATTATAGGAACTACATTCGACTACACCTCGGAGGCTTACATGTAAACCTATATACATTTCTTTAAGAGTGAGGCCTCTGTAGCCCAGTGGTAAGAGCACTGGGTCACAAGCAGAAGGTCGTGGGTCAAACCCTGCCAGATGCTGGTCTCTCCATATCATGTTTCATTATTATCTTTCATCACCATTCGACAAAAATCCACCTTCTCGGCCCTCAGTTTTGCTTAAGGAGTAGTTGGTACCACGCTGCTGTATTGCGACTTTTAGGCCGACGTTCACTGAAAGAAGGAATGCTGTAGATAGAAATTCATTGGTTGTTCGTCTGGCTCATGTGAAGTTTGCAGTGGCCAGTAGCCAAGTAGTGTCATAGTAGATTGATTGGAGTACCATAGATGGGGAGGCTGCTTCACAATAATAGGAAAATATAATAGATGACATATCAACAATGTCCCAGAAGCAGTCCACTTAAAGGAAAGACATCGGACGAACTGCGGGTGAACAGTGAGAGTCGTCGTAGAAACATAATATACGGCGAAAGTATGTCACGACAGATAGTCATCCAGTAAAAGGGACAACAGAAAAACTGGTGGAGGCAGGAGTAAGGGGAAGCATAAGAAAGTAGAAGAAAAAACGATTGAGAAGGTGGAACAAAAAAACAAACAAAAACATTCTTGTCTAAAACCATTCGATATATTGATTGCAACTGTTGTTTTTCAGAAATGATCAGTATATCCTAGCTTAAGCACGCAGGTGAGCGCTTAAGCCGATTTGGGCCTCTTGTATTTATATATGTTTCTTATTTAATTTAAAAGACCAATGAAAGTTCCATTGCTATTTTGTCTGCAGAATGAGCACGGGACCAAGTTTGTATACCGGACGTACAGCGAGGTGTTGACCTTAGTCATGGTGACAATGTTACGAGACGTCATGGAGCAGGAGAAAGGTAGGCCACCTGATTGTTTGCCTTCTTTTAATGTGACTGAGCCCGGGTAGTGCAGTCGGTAGTGCACTCACCGTGAGTGCAACCTGGGTTCGATTCCCCGACGCAGCATTGTGAGAGGGTACGATGGGTACCCGCTCGGCCATGTCGGTTTTACTCAGTTCTCCGGTTTCCACCATGTTATGACCTCGCTAATGCTGTCATCTGCGTCTTCGAAAGGGATTTGTATACGCTGTGTATCGATCAATCCGTTTATGAAGAACATTCTGATTTTATAAAAAATTCTCCCGATTTCAGGTTTAGCAAGTCTTTTCATGAAGGACATAGAGCTTTTTTCAAAGAAGTTATGGTCGGTCTGTCAGCAGGACTTGGAGAAGAAGTACCATCACAGTAAGGATACTAATCGCAAGTTAGATGCCAACCCGTACGAGCTGGTGGTGTACAGCAGTGCAGCATGTATAGACCTGATGTTCTGGGCTGTCAGTGAGGATTCAGGTAGGCAATTCACAGAGGCAATTTTATTTTGCCTAATTCATGAGCTAAGGTATTGTCTGATATTAATTCTCAACATTGATTTACACTCTGACCTATTCATGTGTTATTGTGTCATCTGGTATTCCTTCTCAACATCAGCAACGCTCTGACCTATTCATGAGTTGATGTGTTATCTGATATTATTTCTCAGCATTGACATACGCTCTGAACTATTCATGAGTTAATTGGTCACCACAAATTCTTTCTGAACATTGGCACACAGTCTGACATATTCATGAGTTAATTGGTCACCTTGACTTCTTATTGAACATTGGCACACACTACAACCTATTCATGAGTTAATTGGTCACCACAAATTCTTTCTGAACATTAGCACACAGTCTGACATATTCATGAGTTAATTGGTCACCTCGACTTCTTATTGAACATTGGCACACACTACAACCTATTCATGAGTTAATTAGTCACCTCGAATCCTTTCTGAACATTGGCACACACTATGACCCATTCATGAATAAATTGGTCACATAAATTCTTTCTGAAGTTTAGCACACACTGACCTATTCATGAGCTGGTGACTTCAAATTCTTTCTGAACATTGGCACACACTGTGACCTGTTCATGAGTTAATTTATCGTCTGGTATTCTTTCTCAACATTGACACACACTCTGACCTATTAATGAGCTTATGTGTCATAAATATATGCAATCAACTATTCATCATTAATAAATAAAACTGTCGTACAAACTTACCTTCTTAAATACTTCTTCAGAAGCTGAAAACCTGTGCCTAAAATTGACTGAGAAGATTTCGACCAACACAGAGAAGAAGTTACTCCTCTCGCATACTCCCATACTATTGGTCTGTCTGGAGGTAAGAAAATCTTGTTTGAAAACCACACTGCAGTATGAGCAACAGGTGATCTCTTTGGTTATTAAAGGGAACTTTGTTCTTGATACATTCTCGCCTTCAACAGAAAGGCTGAGTTGGCCTTATGGATGTTTGCTTGCTTCAACAAGAAGGCTGAGTTTGGTCTTGTGGATACATGTTTGCTTTAACAGGAAGATTGAGTTGGTCTCTTGAATATTTGCTTGCCTTTAACAAGAAGGCCAAGTTTGGTCTTATTGATACATGTTTGCCTTTAACAGGAAGATTGAGTTGGTCTGGTGGATACTTGCTTGCCTTTTACAAGAAGGCCAAGTATGGTCTTATGGATATATGCTTGCCTTTAACAGGAAGATTGAGTTGGTCTTGTGGATACTTGCTTGCCTTTAACAGGAAAGCTGAGTTTGGTCTTATGGATACATTTTAGCCTTCAACGAGAAGGCTAAGTTTGGTCTTGTGGATACATGCTTACCTTTAACAAGAAGGCTGAGTTTGGTCTATGGATACATTCTAGCAACAGGAAGGCCATTTTGGTATTGTGGTTACTTGCATACTTGCTTGCCTTCAACAAGAAGGCTGAGTTTGGTCTATGGATAAATTCTAGCCTTTAACAAGAAGGCCATGTTTGTTCGTGTGGATACTTGCTAGCCTTCAACAAGAAGGAAGGCTGAGTTTGGTCTTGTTGATACATGCTAGCCTTTAACAAGAAGGCCATGTTTGTTCTTGTGGATACTTGCTAGCCTTCAACAAGAAGGCTGAGTTTGGTCTTACGGATACATTCTAGCCTTCAACAAAGGTCTTATGGATACATTCTGGCCTTCAACAAAAAAGGCTGAGTTTGGTCTTATGGATACATTCTAGCCTTCAACAAGAAGGCTAACAAGAAGGCTGATAGCCTTCAACAAAAAAGGCTGAGTTTGGTCTTATGGATACATTCTAGCCTTCAACCAGAAGGCTGAGTTTGGTCTTATGGATACATTCTAGCCTTCAACAAGAAGGCTGATTTGTTCTTATGGATACATTCTAGCCTTTAACAAGAAGGCTGAGTTTGGTCTTATGGATACATTCTAGCCTTCAACAAGAAGATTCTAGCCTTCAACAAGAAGGCTGAGTTTGGTCTTATGGATACATTCTAGCCTTCAACAAGACGGCTGAGTTTGGTCTTATGGATACATTCTAGGCTTCAACAAGACGATTCTAGCCTTCAAAGGCTGTGTTTGGTCTTATGGATACATTCTAGCCTTCAACAAGAAGGCTGAGTTTGGTCTTATGGATGCATTCTAGCCTTCAACAAGACGGCTGAGTTTGGTCTTATGGATACATTCTAGCCTTCAACAAGAAGATTCTAGCCTTCAACAAGAAGGCTGAGTTTGGTCTTATGGATACATTCTAGCCTTCAACAAGACGGCTGATTTGGTCTTATGGATACATTCTAGCCTTCAATGCTGAGTTTGGTCTTATGGATACATTCTAGCCTTCAACAAGAAGGCTGAGTTTGGTCTTATGGATGCATTCTAGCCTTCAACAAGACGGCTGAGTTTGGTCTTATGGATACATTCTAGCCTTCAATGCTGAGTTTGGTCTTATGGATACATTCTAGCGTTCAACAAGAAGGCTGAGTTTGGTCTTTTGGAAGCATTCTAGCCTTCAGCAAGATGGCTGATTTGGTCTAGTGGATACATGCTAGCATTTTGCTTTTTAAAGTTTAATCAATATTTTAATTGTGTTGTTAGGATGAAACTAGTACAATATTTTGTCCTATTTTTAGCTCTACTGATCAGAGATCAGCAGAGCTTATGCCGTGGTGCGGCGTCCGTCGTCCGTCCGTCCGTCTGTCTGTCCGTCTGTCCGTCTGTCCGTTAACTTTTATTTGTAGCGACTACTCCTCTGAAACTACTGGATGGATATTCATAAAACTTTACAAAAATGTTGCCCATGAAGTCTAGTTGATCCTAGCAAAAATTCATGTTGATGTGAAATCCAAGATGGCCGCCAAAGCTAAAAATAGATTTTTTAAATACAAGTTTGTAGCGACTACTTCTTGAAAACTATAAGTGATATTGATATGGGACTTTTTCTAAAATGATCAGCATGACATGATGTTGGTCCTTGTCGAAAATGGTTTTGATTTGACGATAAACATGGCTGCCAGCGGCCATCTTTGTTTACATAGAGTTATATTATGAAAACTTGTAGCGACTACTCCTCTGAAACTACTTGACGGGTTTTCATGAAACTTCACAGGAATGTTGCTCTTGATGTCTAATTGATCCTAGCAAAATTTCAGGTCGGCCGGAAATTCAAGATGGCCGCCACGGCTAAAAATAAATTTTCAAAATACAAGTTTGTAGCGACTACTTCTTGAAAACTATAAGTAATATTGATATGGGACTTTTTCTAAAATGATCAGCATGACATGATGTTGGTCCTTGTCGAAAATGGTTTTGATTTGACGATAAACATGGCTGCCAGCGGCCATCTTTGTTTACATAGAGTTATATTATGAAAACTTGTAGCGACTACTCCTCTGAAACTACTTGACGGGTTTTCATGAAACTTCACAGGAATGTTGTTCTTGATGTCTAATTGATCCTAGCAAAATTTCAGGTCGGCCGGAAATTCAAGATGGCCGCCACGGCTAAAAATAAATTTTCAAAATACAAGTTTGTAGCGACTACTTCTTGAAAACTATAAGTGATATTGATATGGGACTTTTTCTAAAATGATCAGCATGACATGATGTTGGTCCTTATCAAAAATTGTTTTGATTCGACGTTAAACGTGGCTGCCAGCGGCCATCTTTGTTTACATAGAGTCATATAGTAAAAACTTGTAGCGACTACTCCTCTAAAACTACTTGGCGGATTTTCATAAAACTTTACAGGAATGTTGCTCTTAATGTCTAATTGATCCTAGCAAAATTTCAGATCGGCCAGAAATTCAAGATGGCTGCCACAGTTAAAAATATATTTTTACAAAATAAGTTTGTAGCGACTACTTCTTGAAAACTATAAGTGATATTGATATGGGACTTTTTCTAAAATGATCAGCATGACATGATGGTTATCCGAGTCGAACATTATTTTGATTCGACATTAAACATGGCTGCCAGTGGCCATCTTTGTTTACATAGAGTTATATAATGAAAACTTGTAGCGACTACTCCTCTGAAACTACTTGACGGATGTTCATGAAACTTCACAAAAATGTTGCTCTTGATGTCTAATTGATCCTAGCAAAATTTCAGGTCGGCCGGAAATTCAAGATGGCCGCCATGGCTAAAAATAGATTTTCAAAATACAAGTTTGTAGCGACTACTTCTTGAAAACTATAAGTGATATTGATATGGGACTTTTTCTAAAATGATCAGCATGACATGATGTTGGTCCTTATCAAAAATCGTTTTGATTCGACGTTAAACGTGGCTGCCAGCGGCCATCTTTGTTTACATAGAGTTATATAATGAAAACTTGTAGCGACTACTCCTCTGAAACTACTTGACGGATTTTCATGAAACTTCACAAAAATGTTGCTCTTGATGTCTAATTGATCCTAGCAAAATTTCAGGTCGGCCGGAAATTCAAGATGGCCGCCATGGCTAAAAATAGATTTTCAAAATACAATATTGTAGCGACTACTTCTTGAAAACTATAAGTGATATTGATATGGGACTTTTTCTAAAATGATCAGCATGACATGATGTTGACCCTTGTCGAAAATCGTTTTGATTCGAAGTTAAACATGGCTGTCAGCGGCCATCTTTGTTTACATAGAGTTATATAGTAAAAACTTGTAGCGACTACTCCTCTGAAACTACTTGGCGGATTGTCATGAAACGTTACAGGAATGTTGCTCTTGATGTCTCATTGATCCTAGAAAAATATCAGGTCGGCCGGAATTTCAAGATGGCCGTCACAGCTAAAAATAGATTTTTAAAAAATAAGTTTGTAGCGACTACTTCTTGAAAACTATAAGTGATATTGATATGGGACTTTTTCTAAAATGATCAGCATGACATGATGTAGATCCTTGTGGAAAATTATTTTGATTCGACGTTAAACATGGCTGCCAGTGGCCATCTTTGGTTAAATAGAGTTATATAGTAAAAACTTGTAGCGACTACTCCTCTGAAACTACTTGACGGATGTTCATGAAACTTCACAGGAATGTTGCTCTTGATGTCTAGTTGATCCTAGAAAAATTTCAGGTCGGCCGGAAATTCAAGATGGCCGCCACAGTTAAAAATAGATTTTTAAAAAATAAGTTTGTAGCGACTACTTCTTGAAAACTATAAGAGATATTGATATGGGACTTTTTCTAAAATGATCAGCATGACATGATGGTTATCCGAGTTGAACATTATTTTGATTCAATGTTAAACATGGCTGTCAGTGGCCATCTTTGTTTACATAGAGTTATATAATGAAAACTTGTAGCGACTACTCCTCTGAAACTACTTGACGGATTTTCATGAAACTTCACAGGAATGTTGCTCTTGATGTCTAATTGATCCTAGCAAAATTTCAGGTCGGCCGGAAATTCAAGATGGCCACCACAGCTAAAAATAGATTTTCAAAAAAACAGTTTGTAGCGACTACTTCCTGAAATCAAAATCGATCAGTAGAGCTTCAAGGTCATTGACCTCTTGTTATTATAGTATTTTTAGCTCTACTGATCAGAGATCAGCAGAGCTTATGCCGTGGTGCGGCGTCCGTCCGTCCGTCCGTCTGTCCGTCTGTCCGTTAACTTTTATTTGTAGCGACTACTCCTCTGAAACAACTGGATGGATATTCATAAAACTTTACAGAAATGTTGCCCATGAAGTCTAGTTGATCCTAGCAAAAATTCATGTTGATGTGAAATCCAAGATTGCCGCCAAAGCTAAAACTAGATTTTTTAAATACAAGTTTGTGGCGACTACTTCTTGAAAACTATAAGTGATATTGATATGGGACTTTTTCTAAAATGATCAGCATGGCAATGATGTTGGTCCTTGTCGAAAATCGTTTTGATTTGACGTTAAACATGGCTGCCAGCGGCCATCTTTGTTTACATAGAGTCATATAGTAAAAACTTGTAGCGACTACTCCTCTAAAACTACTTGGCGGATTTTCATAAAACTTTACAGGAATGTTGCTCTTAATGTCTAATTGATCCTAGCAAAATTTCAGATCGGCCAGAAATTCAAGATGGCTGCCACAGTTAAAAATATATTTTTACAAAATAAGTTTGTAGCGACTACTTCTTGAAAACTATAAGTGATATTGATATGGGACTTTTTCTAAAATGATCAGCATGACATGATGGTTATCCGAGTCGAACATTATTTTGATTCGACATTAAACATGGCTGCCAGTGGCCATCTTTGTTTACATAGAGTTATATAATGAAAACTTGTAGCGACTACTCCTCTGAAACTACTTGACGGATGTTCATGAAACTTCACAAAAATGTTGCTCTTGATGTCTAATTGATCCTAGCAAAATTTCAGGTCGGCCGGAAATTCAAGATGGCCGCCATGGCTAAAAATAGATTTTCAAAATACAAGTTTGTAGCGACTACTTCTTGAAAACTATAAGTGATATTGATATGGGACTTTTCTAAAATGATCAGCATGACATGATGTTGGTCCTTATCAAAAATCGTTTTGATTCGACGTTAAACGTGGCTGCCAGCGGCCATCTTTGTTTACATAGAGTTATATAATGAAAACTTGTAGCGACTACTCCTCTGAAACTACTTGACGGATTTTCATGAAACTTCACAAAAATGTTGCTCTTGATGTCTAATTGATCCTAGCAAAATTTCAGGTCGGCCGGAAATTCAAGATGGCCGCCATGGCTAAAAATAGATTTTCAAAATACAATATTGTAGCGACTACTTCTTGAAAACTATAAGTGATATTGATATGGGACTTTTTCTAAAATGATCAGCATGACATGATGTTGACCCTTGTCGAAAATCGTTTTGATTCGAAGTTAAACATGGCTGTCAGCGGCCATCTTTGTTTACATAGAGTTATATAGTAAAAACTTGTAGCGACTACTCCTCTGAAACTACTTGGCGGATTGTCATGAAACGTTACAGGAATGTTGCTCTTGATGTCTCATTGATCCTAGAAAAATATCAGGTCGGCCGGAATTTCAAGATGGCCGTCACAGCTAAAAATAGATTTTTAAAAAATAAGTTTGTAGCGACTACTTCTTGAAAACTATAAGTGATATTGATATGGGACTTTTTCTAAAATGATCAGCATGACATGATGTAGATCCTTGTGGAAAATTATTTTGATTCGACGTTAAACATGGCTGCCAGTGGCCATCTTTGGTTAAATAGAGTTATATAGTAAAAACTTGTAGCGACTACTCCTCTGAAACTACTTGACGGATGTTCATGAAACTTCACAGGAATGTTGCTCTTGATGTCTAGTTGATCCTAGAAAAATTTCAGGTTGGCCGGAAATTCAAGATGGCCGCCACAGTTAAAAATAGATTTTTAAAAAATAAGTTTGTAGCGACTACTTCTTGAAAACTATAAGAGATATTGATATGGGACTTTTTCTAAAATGATCAGCATGACATGATGGTTATCCGAGTTGAACATTATTTTGATTCAATGTTAAACATGGCTGTCAGTGGCCATCTTTGTTTACATAGAGTTATATAATGAAAACTTGTAGCGACTACTCCTCTGAAACTACTTGACGGATTTTCATGAAACTTCACAGGAATGTTGCTCTTGATGTCTAATTGATCCTAGCAAAATTTCAGGTCGGCCGGAAATTCAAGATGGCCACCACAGCTAAAAATAGATTTTCAAAAAAACAGTTTGTAGCGACTACTTCCTGAAATCAAAATCGATCAGTAGAGCTTCAAGGTCATTGACCTCTTGTTATTATAGTATTTTTAGCTCTACTGATCAGAGATCAGCAGAGCTTATGCCGTGGTGCGGCGTCCGTCCGTCCGTCCGTCTGTCCGTCTGTCCGTTAACTTTTATTTGTAGCGACTACTCCTCTGAAACAACTGGATGGATATTCATAAAACTTTACAGAAATGTTGCCCATGAAGTCTAGTTGATCCTAGCAAAAATTCATGTTGATGTGAAATCCAAGATTGCCGCCAAAGCTAAAACTAGATTTTTTAAATACAATTTTCTAGCGACTACTTCTTGAAAACTATAAGTGATATTGATATGGGACTTTTTCTAAAATGATCAGCATGGCAATGATGTTGGTCCTTGTCGAAAATCGTTTTGATTTGACGTTAAACATGGCTGCCAGCGGCCATCTTTGTTTACATAGAATTATATAATGAAAACTTGTAGCGACTACTCCTATGAAACTACTCGACGGATTTACATGAAACTTCACAGGAATGTTGCTCTTGATGTCTTATTGATCCTAGCAAAATTTCAGGTCGACCGGAAATTCAAGATGGCCGCCACGGCTAAAAATAGATTTTTAAAAAATAAGTTTGTAGCGACTACTTCTTGAAAACTATAAGTGATATTGATATGGGACTTTTTCTAAAATGATCAGCATGACATGATGGTTATCCGAGTCGAACATTATTTTGATTCGACATTAAACATGGCTGCCAGTGGCCATCTTTGTTTACATAGAGTTATAAAATGAAAACTTGTAGCGACTACTCCTCTGAAACTACTTGACGGATTTTCATGAAACTTCACAGAAATGTTGCTCTTGATGTCTAATTGATCCTAGCAAAATTTCAGGTCGGCCGGAAATTCAAGATGGCTGCCACGCTTAAAAATAATTTTTCAAAAAACAAGTCTGTAGCGACTACTTCCTGAAATCAAAATCAATCAGTAGAGCTTCAAGGTCATTGACCTCTTGTTTATTTTATTTCAACATATAGTATTTTTTACAATCCTTTTATAACAGTTTAAAACTTTTAAAAATAAGGTGTCTATGACTCCGCCCACTTATTAGTATAGATATTGTCATTGTTTTGTTCATCTAAAAATAGTTTAATAAACTAAAAGAAGCACTTTAATTCATATTTGGTTTACTCTTTTTTGTAGGCTCTAGGTAAGCTGGCAGTGAAGTTTCCATTACTTGCCCACAGTATGGTGTCCTCTCTGCGAGACTTTGTGGTCACCCCTTCACCTATTCTCAGTAAGCTCAACAAGTACGCTAACCCGGAAAGTAATGTCAACATTCATATCACGGTGACTGACGAGACACGAACTAGTCAGAGAAAGCACGCACCCACGGACAAACTCTCCAAGGCACTACAGAATGTCCGTGACTGCGCTATCACGAATATCTACAGGTACGTTAAGATATAGTAGTAGATGTACTCCTAAATTATTATATCTACAAATAGAGGCAGCTCGGGGTACGAAAAAATCTATTCGTCCGCTTGTATTGAGTGAAATTCGAATCCGCACGAGTCAAACTTTAATATGAAGCGGTTGCTCGAGGGTTGAGTTACATTTCGGTGGAAAGAAAATGTTACACAGTTTATTAAGCGATAAAATGCAATTTAAGCCAACCGGATGTTGGGAAATTGATCTGTTGCTATGGATACATTTCCATTGTCCGACACTATATGCAGCTCCTGTTGTTCCAATTTCACGGAGAGCGAATAAATACTTTTATGGGAAAAATCATATCTATTTATGTTTATTAAAAGAGTTTATTTTATTGATTTTTAAACAATAATTTGTAAAGGTCAAATTTACGTGATGCTGAAGAGAACTTTACTTCCAACAGTCCTAGTGGAAACCACCTCAACCACTAGCTCACTATTTAAGCCAGTTTTCTAGCCACTGGCACTGCACCTCTTCATGTTACTAAAATTGTGTTTGTTGTTACATAGAGCCTTGAAGGCGGGTCTTGAATTTGATGCAGAGTGTGTACAGGCATTCCTAGCTTCCATCTCCAACAGATTGTACAGAGCTGAGATGAGTGACAGGTAGGTTTAGCCAATCAGATTGTGTAATTATTAACAAGTAGCCAATCAGGGCTGGGTGGGAGGAGTTTGTGAAATTTTAAATTTTCCAAATTTTGTTTTAAACAATATTTTAAGTGTCTTCACAGAAGACCCTAGTACCTAATATTTACCATTACCATACATGCCATGAATCCTTATGCAAGTTAAATCCTTATAAATATGTTTTATTCATGTTAATAAGGAGCTGTTGAACTATTACCTGGCCTAAAATGAACATTTGTCTCGAACAATATTTTTTTCATTTGATTTTTAAAATTAATTAAATGAAGTTTTATATGGGCTGACACATCCTTAAATAGATCACAGCAGAGGAGTAGAATTATTGGCAGAAAGGTGTTCTTTACTTTTATTATTTAGCTTTTAAAAGATTTGTTAAAATAGCTTTCTAGGTGTTTTGAGCATTTGTTTTAATAGAAGCACTAACCCGCCAAATAACATCAAAATTACACTACAAAACCATTTATCAAACCTCTGTCCAGGTGTTCAGGTTATATAATAATGTTTATGCACTGATTAAAAATGTAGGTTTATTCATGGGTTCTTAAAATACCCATGATTGTATGCAGAAAATGAATTATGAGCGGGTAACTCTTAATTCGACGTTCCAGTTTTGGACTTTGGCCTGGCTGGTTAAAGCCGTTTATATAGTGTCTATAGAGTTTGGATTCTCAAAATATGCAAGTTATATATATATATATATACCTCATCGTAAGAAGGTTTGGAAACGGTGTACACTTGTTTGCATAATTTTACTGTTATTGGCGGGACAGCTACTTTAATTATGAAGTGTTTATGTTTACTTTTATTTCTCTTGTTCCAGCTTGTAACATGCATTTGCCTGAGAGTTAATATGTTATTTGTGTGAAAGATTTATTGCAGGGAAAAAACTTTTATATTTTACACTAAAATGTATGTGTTTTTTTTCATCAGCTCCAGCAGTTTTGGTCAATTAAAATATTCACTAATTGGAATACTTTAATGAAACTAAGTGCTAAATTTCATTAAAATAGACATGGGATCCCAGGAAGGCAATTTAATAAACACCTATATATGAACCCTGTTTTTTGAAATTTGGTTCTTTAAACTCCATTTTGCATCTGTGTGTGGGTGTTTAATTTCAAAAGTGCCTTCGTAGAGTCCCATGTAAGTTTTAATGGAACAGCTCTAACCTTTGAAAATAAAATCTTGCTCTGGAGCTAGTGAAAATCACTGTAAAACTATTTTGTATTGATGCGACTTAAATTATATCAGTAGTAAAATCTTTATACATGTATGAAGTTTGGTGCATGGTTCATTTATTCCCTTCATGTTTACTACGAATTTGTGTAAATTCTTTAGTTGTAAGCTTCTTATGGCATCATGGATTGCAAAAATAAATGACCAGTTATACTAGTATAGGGAGATACATGCTGATGCTCACTTTATCACTTATTGAGAATTCTAACACAACCTGCGCAGTCTTTCATATACACAAAGAAGAGAGACAACTATGTTATTTTACGGTAAAATTCTGCTAAAATTCTGCTGTTCCATTAATTCCCCGCGTTATTTTCATCCGTTGGAAGCGCCACGTTACATGACGTCACTTTTTAAACCATTAACATCACAGAACGAAAGTAAACATTTTGGTAAATACACATCACGATATACATCCCGAAGACAAACAGTAATTTTAATGAAATTTCAATTACAACAAACTTGCCATGCTCCCAAACCTTGCAACCCCCCGAAATAAACCCATCCTATGCATCAATACACATAACATCATATGCATCAGAATAAGCATCTTGAACAAGCTGAGAACGTTTGACAAGCTATATGACGTAAGCAATGACTTAATTGTTTGTCACGGGACTACTAGTGTATTTAAACATACTGTACCGCACAGAACTTTACATATGGGGTCGCCCAATGGAACATAGCAGCCTGATTACCTTGACCTCTGAGATCTATACTAAAGTGCCCCCACAATAGCGTAAAACAATGGGGTTATTGTTGTGTTAGAATCGAAATAATAAATACATACCTGTATTTTACCGGTGAATACAATACAGTTAGCGTTCAGATGCGAGTAATTAAATCACTCATGCTAATGCACTCGTGATTTAATTACTACACATTCAAACTCCTTACTGTATTGTATTCACCGATAAAATACAGGTACGTATTTCTTATTTCTTAAGTAAAACGTATTGAAGTCTGAAGAATGAAAAAATACACATGAAAAGTCGACATTGTTTTATTATTAATTAAATACTTCATAAAATCTCGTTTAGATCTGGGGTAACCCATAGATGTAATCGTGTCAGATAAAAAGCTGGGCATCAGTATTTTTGTTTATACCATGTATTTATCAGTTCTCAAGAAAGTTTGCAGCAAAGCCTAAAAAAACCAAAAGCATTCCGAGCCAAAACTGCAGATATAACACTCACGCCAAGACATTTTATAGGAAAATTGCCCTAGATGATAGGAGGAACCCTTTTGCTTTTGAGAAATAAGTTTTGTGCACAATCCCTTATAAGGTGAGGCACAATGGCCTAGATAAGAAAATTTTGTGCACAATAACTTAGGAAAGGTATTTCTTAGGAACTCACCTGGATATGTAGAATTGAATGGTGTTTAATGGCTCGTCAACTCCTAGGTTATTTAGAGCAGGGCAGGAACTTCTGTTTCTGAGATACTCATCCTACATAATATTTGCATGGTCAAATTGATAGATTGGAAAATAATTCATCTGAATTATTACGTGTCCTGCATCAATGAGCACTCGTCATGGCAAGTGGATGAGCGAAATTTTCATGCACTGTAAAACCCTACCAAAAAGAGCGGAAGAATACATAGGAATTTGGGAACCTGTCCTACTTTTACTCCTTGTTACCATTTCTGGTGGGATCCATAAAGAATTAAGTCTCATACCAACTACCTGAACATTTTACTCCTTGTCACCATTTATTGTGGGATCCATAAAGAATTAAGTCTCATACCAACTACCCGAACATACAGTAGTTTTACTCCTTGTCACCATTTATTGTGGGATCCATAAAGAATTAAGTCTCATACCAACTACCCGAACATACAGTAGTTTTACTCCTTGTCACCATTTATTGTGGGATCCATAAAGAATTAAGTCTCATACCAACTACCCGAACATACAGTAGTTTTACTCCTTGTCACCATTTATTGTGGGATCCATAAAGAATTAAGTCTCATACCAACTACCCGAACATACAGTAGTTTTACTCCTTGTCACCATTTATTGTGGGATCCATAAAGAATTAAGTCTCATACCAACTACCCGAACATACAATAGTTCAATATTATACATGCAGTCTACAGTATAATTCATTCAGTAAAATCCTAGTCCACTATACTACAATTACTGTTGAATAGATTCCTATGGTTCTTTAATGTACTTGGAGTTTTAACTCCAATATAGTGGATCGCTTGGTGTACATTTCCATGTGACACATGAGGCTAAGGGAAAGTGAAACCCATTTGCAATAGTGAGGCCTTAATCCGGGTCATCTGGATTGTCCATAGCGCTATCTGCAGGGCCACGCCATAGATCAGAGGCTTTGCTGCAAATTATCTGTGACGAGTATAATTTCAACTGGAATGAGGAACATTTTTATTACTTGAATAATCCTTGTAATAAACATCTTCAACGAGTACTGGTTACAGTGCCCCAGATAAGACGCGTATCTGCATAATTACACATATTTTTTCACAAAAAATGCATTATATGTACAAAACACATTAAAAAATCACCTATAAATATTGGGAACCAATTTCCCGCATATACATTCCAGTAGCTTAGAAAAATCTAGTGCACTGTCATACTCAGTAGATGCTTATTGAAGATTGAGGTACTGAATGACAATCAAGTGCCTCCAGCAATTACTAGTAGATGCATTTAAGAAAGAAAAAAAGGCATTTTGTCGGCTGTTTGACACAAATAATTGCCATTTAAAAAAGACAGACAGCGATGTTGAATGTATTTATAAGGCGAAAAGAAAATATGCAGTATCTATTATGGTAATGACTTTGTCCAAAACTTGTTTTTAAGAATACGCATTTGTAAATGTAAATAATGTAAATATGTGATGTAATTTTTTTCAAGCTTGAAACATGCATTGTGCTGCAAGCTTATCTGGGGCACTGTGGTTAAACAGGAAATTGCATCGTTACATCAAAATTGTAAACTTTATATTTCATGAAAATGAAGTTCTTGGGATAAACTTCAAAATAATTTGAAATCAATAAATGTTGAATTTGATTGCTAAAAATTAAATATTAGTAATAACTATAGTTTGAGGGCTATTTTAGAATCATAAAATTTGTTAATTTCCACTTCTACAAGTTGTGGATGTCATGCTTGGATGATCGATTAATGAAGATGTTTATTATACGACAAGGAGAAAAGAGTAACGAATTTTGTACTCGATATATGCCATTACTGTTCTCATATTTAGTTATTTCCTTTAACGATTACTCACCATGACCTTTATTATTACTTCTATGTTGTTTATGCATTGTTTATGATATGCTTCGACTAGGCATGTGATACAGCAAAGTGTCAAGTTTACTAACGGGGACTTTAACATTTTATCGAATAGTAAAACCTTGAATAAAGCTGAAATAATAATTAGGGCAGTATTTTAAGTGTGCTATTGTGGCTGCTTTTAGTCCGTCTGTAGTTCGGCATCAGTCGTCTGTTATGTTTTGGTCAAGGAACTTCTCATTGGACAATTTTGACCAAATTTCACATGGATGATACTGAGGTCAAATTAACTAATTTGTTACTATGGAGTTTTACATAGACTTATATTGGGCATTTGTAAACAATATCTCCTCAGAAACTGCTTGACCAATTTTGACCAAATTTCACATGGACGATACTGAGGTCAGTGCCTTCCAAAATTCTACAAATGAGGTCAATGCGACATCCAAAATGGCCGCCATTACCATATATGGTCAAAACCTTAAAAAATCTTCTCAAGAACCGCTGAACAGATTTTGACAGTTTTTGTTTATAAATGATCGCCAACTCCTGTTATACAAAGAAGTTCCTAGGGTCAAAAATGGCTGTGCCTTAGTTTGTATATGGAGATTTTTACATGTTTTACATAGACTTATATAGGGCATTTGTAAATGACATCTCCTCAGAAACTGCTAGACCAATTTTGACCAAATTTCACTTGGGCGATACGGAGATCAATGCCTTCCAAAGTTGTACAAATTAGGTCAATGCAACATCCAAAATCACCAATTTGAAAACACCAGAAACCGCTTGAAGGCCAGCAGAGCTTATGGGATGGCGAGTTGTCCGTCGTCCGTCGTCTGTCGTCCGTCGTTAACTTTTGCCTTGTGAACACTCTAGGGCCTTCATTATTAATCGAATCTTTACAAAACTTTGCCAGTGTCTTTATATCACTGAAAGCCCGGATCGGATAAATTTCACCAGAGTAATGGCCCTTGTTTTGCTGAAAAATGCCATATTAAGCCTTGTGAACACTCTAGCACCTTCAGTTATTATTTGATCTTTACCAAACTTGCACAGATTGTTAATATCAATGAAAGCTCGGACAAGTTCGAAAACCAGCCAAATCGGATCAGTAACACCAGAGTTATGGCCCTTGTTTTTTCTGAAAATTGCTATTTTCCGCCTTGTGAATGCTCCAACACCTTCATTTATTATTTGATCGTTACCAAACTTGCATAGATTGTTCATACCAATGATAGCTTGGACAAGTTCGAAATTGGGTCTGTAACATCAGAGTTATGGCCCTTGTTTTTTCTGAAAAATGCCTTTTTCTGCCTTGTGAACACTCTAGCACATTCATTTATTGTTCAATCTTTACCAAACTTGCACAGATTGTTAATATCAATGAAAGCTCAAATAAGTTTGAAAACCAGCTAAATCGGATCAACAACACCGGAATTATGGCCCTTGTTTTTTCTGAAAAATGCCCCTTGTGAACACTCTAGGGCCCTCAATATTAATCAATGAAAGCTCGGACAAGTTCGAAAACCGGGACGATCGAAATAATTTCACCGGAGTTATGGCCCTTGTTTTGCTGAAAAATGCCATATTAAGCCTTGTGAACACTCTAGCACCTTCATTTATTATTTGATCTTTACCAAACTTGCACAGATTGTTAATATCAATGAAAGCTCGGAAAAGTTCGAAAACCAGCTAGATCGGACCATTAACAGCAGAGTTATTGCCCTTGATTTAGTTAAAAATGCTATATTTTGCCTCATTAAGACAATAGGGCCTTCATCTTCCATCCAATCTTTACTAAACTTTACCAGATTGTTTATATAAATGAAAGCTCGGACAGCTTCGACGACCAGCTAGATCGGACCATTAACAGCAGAGTTATGGCCCTTGATTTAGTTAAAAATGCTATATTTTGACTCGTTAAGACGATAGGGCCTTTATCTTTCATTCGATCTTTACCAAACTTTACGAGATTGTTCATATCAATGAAAGCTCGGTCAAGTTCGGAAACCAGCCAGATCGGACCAGTAACAGTGGAGTTATGGCCCTTGATTTAGTTAAAAATCCTATATTTTGCCTCGTTAAGACGATAGGGCCTTCATCTTTCATCCGATCTTTAAGAAATTTTACCAGATTGTTAATATCAATGAAAGCTTGGCTGAGTTCGAAAACCATACAGATTGGACCATTTACATCGGAGTCATGGCCCTTGGCACATTTGGCCGGATTTCATTGAAACTTTGCAGGGATGATCAGTACCAAGCCTAGTTGTACATAGTCACCGTGTTCCAGTTGAATGATTTTGGCAGAGTTATAGCCCTTTAAAGGTTTTAATACACAAACTTTGTTCTGACTAGTTCTCCTGAACCCCTGGCCGGATTAAACGAAACTTTTTAGGGATGATCGATTCTATATCTAGTTGTGCACATCATCGCCGTGTTCCGGTTGAATGATTTTTGGTGGAGTTAGGGCCCTTTAAAGGTTTTAATACACAAACTTTGTTCTGACTAGTTCTCCTGAACCTCTGGCCGGATTTAAAGGAAGCTTTTTAGGGATGATCAATTCCATGTCTAGTTGTGCAAATCATTGGCGTATTCCGGTAAAATGATTTTTTTGGCAGAATTGTGGCCCTTTAAAGGTTTTAATACACAAACTTTGTCTGATCTACTTCTCCTGAACCCCTCGCCAGATTTCAATGAAACTTTGCAGGGATGATCAGCACCAAACCTAGTTGTGCATAACATTGTGCATTCCGGTTTACAAATTTCTAAAGGTTCTAGTTGTGCATGTCATTGTCATGTTCCGGGCCTCTTGTTTTTACATGTTTTACATAGACTTATAGGGCATTTGTAAACGACATCTTCCTGGAAACCGCTTGACCAATTTTGACCACATTTCATGTGGATGATACTAATGTCAGTGCTTCAGGCATTGGCTAAATTTCATTTTTTTTTGACAGGGATGATGAGTACCAAGCCTAGTTGTGCCTATCATCGCCGTGTTCTGGTTGAATAAGTTATGGCCTAATATACACAAACTTTATCCAGACAATTTTTCCTGAACCCCTGGCTGAATTTCAGTGAAACTTGGCAGGAATGATCAGTACCAAGCCTAGTTGCTCATGTTGTTGTTGTGTTTCCAATCAAAGACTCCATATAGCCAGTAGAGCGATACAGCTCTTGTTCATCCGATCTTTACCAAACTTTACCAGATTGTTAATATCAATGAAAGCTTGGACAAGTTCGAAAACCAGCCAGATTGGACCAGTAACAGCGGAGTTATGGCCCTTGATTTATTAAAATGCTATATTGTGCCTTGTTAAGACGATAGGGCCTTCATTTTTCATCTGATCTTTACCATTTGTTAACATGTTATGTTAATATGTTAATATCAATGAAAATTTTAACAAGTTCAAAAACCAGCCAGATCGGACCAGTAACAGTGGAGTTAGGGCCCTTGATTTAGTTAAAAATGCTATATTTTGCCTCGTTAAGACGATAGGGCCTTCATTTTTCATCCGATCTTTACCAAACTTTACCAAATTGTTAATATCAATGAAAGCTCGGACATTATCGAAAACCAGTCAGATCGGACCAATAACAGCGGGGGTTATGGCCCTTGATTTTGTTAAAAATGCTATATTTTGCCTCGTTAACCCTTTCGCTGCCAAATTAATAGGCAAATGTACTCCCCAGTGCCAAATATTTTTACAGAGATTCCTGATAATTGGGTGTAATTGGGAAAACGGGCATAACTTCGTTATTTAAAGACATATCAACTTTAAATTTGAACAGGACATAGATCTATATATACATAAACTTCAATAATATCAAAAAAAAAAATTCTACTTCAAACCATTATATAATTTAATTATATAATTAAAAAATTTAAAATATCATAATTTTATCATTCATATCAGTTTAATTAGGTGAATATATGTAAAATATCAAAAGAAAATATCACTCATTTCTTCTTCAGAATCTGTTTCATAATTGCCACCTTCACCATCGCTGTCGTAGCAATATCATTTGCAGAACTTGCGCTCCTGTAAATGTTGGCCCCTTTTTTGAGGAAGCCATTTTGTGTCTCGAAATCCCTATACAATTTGTCCTTTTATTAACGTTTTAACATACACATATGCCGAAATTCCTTTGATTAAAATTAGTTTCTTGCAAACAAACAACCTCGTTTTGAAATCGGGGGAATTCCCGGTGTCGTCGTTAGGAAAACAGTGTCATATGAATAGCACAAAACATTTGACGTACCAGGGCGACAAAAGTTAGCAGTCGACAAAAGTCGCCATCGGCAGCGAAAGGGTTAAGACGATAGGGCCTTCATTTTTTATCCGATCTTTACCAAACTTGACCAGATTGTTAATATCAATGAAATCTCCGACAATTTGAAAACCAGCCAGATTGGACCATTTACACCGGAGATTTTTTGAAATATGCTATATTTTGACCTCATTAAGACGAAAGGGCCTTCATTTGGTTCTAGTTCTCCTGAACCCCTAGCCGGATTTAAACAAAACTTTTAGGGATGATCACTTCCAGGTCTAGTTGTGCAAATCATCGCCGTGTTCCGGTTGAATTATTTTTGGCAGAGTTATGGCCCTTTAAAGGTTTTAATACACAAACTTTGTCTGGACTAGTTCTCCTGAACCCCTCGCCAGATTTCAACGAACCTTTACAGAGATGATCAGCACTAAGCCTAGTTGTGCATAACATTGTGCATTCCGGTTTACAAATTTCTAAAGGTTTTTGATACACAAACATTTTACGGGCTAGTTCTCCTTGTAAACTGTATGAAGAGATTTTGCATGTTTTTACATAGACTTACATAAGGAATCGGCAGGACAATTTTTTCATCATTGCCAAGATCCTCAGGTGGTCGATTAATTGTTTTACCGGTTTTTTTCCAGCAAAAATGTAGAGTAGGAGGAGGGTAAAAAAATAAAGATATAAAGGAAAATGTGTTTCATTTGCAAAAAAATACAGAATCGAAAACATTTAGTACCTTTTGACGGGGATAAATTGGAATATTGTGATAAAAAAATTGGTCGGAAGACAACATTTTTTTCTTTGCCAAATTTAAGGGTACGGGGGTTGGTAATCTTAAAAAATTAAAAAAGAGTGGCCTAACTATAATACAGGCTCTATTGTGTAAAAACACTCATTTTAGCAGTAAAAAATATAAAATCTTTTTTAAGGCAATAAACATGGTGGGTCACCTTTCCTATTGAACGCAAACTTTGCGGAACACTAATTTCCGTGGTCTGAGTTGCAGCTATACGTTGTAACAGTGCAAGTTGTTCCTACCTGCATCATGTTCCCAGTAAAACCCCAACAGGGATGGTATGTTATCCCATTAACCACACCTAGATCTTGAAAGATGTGAAGATGTGAAGGTTTGCCCTTTTAAATATCGACTAAGCCTTTGTAACATTGATGGACTGAAAATGATTGAAGAAGAATAAGGCTGTTTCAAAGCAAGAATCTTGTGATTTTTAACGTGTGATTGGGTTTTGGGAAGAAAAAAACGGTTCAGAAATTATTATTTTTTTGTAATAAATGTTTAATGTGGTAAGTTCAATTAGAAACTCGGATGAAGGATTTATTAGAAATTTAATTCAGAAAAAAAGAGAATAAAAGTTAGTAAACCTGACACTGTCTGAATCTACCTTCCGTGTTGTAACCATGCATGGTATGGCTGAAGCATATAACGCCTTCTTATTCTACCAGACCAAACACCAATGCCGAGGCACGCTGGAACCAACTTAAAATTGTCATGAAGTTTTTACGCCCCGGTGGAGCTACGATGAAACAAGGAGATCTTCTAAGGCAATTTCTTGCAATTTTAAACTGCTCTATAGTCTGTTACTGCAAATTAACATTATATTTACTCAGTTAATCATAGCAACTTCTAACCTATAAATAGACGATCTTACACGAGTGCCTGTTTAATATTGAATAAACGGCAAGAATTATTTTGATGCGAGGCAGAATGTGAGATTCTATTTATCACATAGCTTCAAAAAGCCTCAAAGGAACATTTATTATTGTAGCTGCCTATATATAATGTTGTATGATGACATCTTGTGTTTATATGATGACGTCATATGTTGACTCTGTCTCCTATGTACAAGACCGAACAACGGGAAACCTCGTCAATTAATCTGGTATTTTAAATGGTTACGGAAATTGACGAGGTAATTACGATGCACACAGAGCTGTACGGAAAAGATGGAACAATGATTTGGCCTTCATTTGCATATATATCATGGCTTTATTACACTCCCACATCGCAAGTTATGCGATAAATATTTATACAGGAATATAACCAACTCTCAGACTGAGTATTTATTTATATGTGCTCCTCTCCTGACTCAGTCACTCCTAGCATGCTGAAAAGTGTATTCTCCTGATAACAAATTTGAGTTATTTTCAATACAAAATAAAGGGGAATCTAATAAGATAAAGAATTGCCCAATTCTATGGTTGGGAGATAAAGAGTTGTCCAAGTATGTGCTTGGGAGATATAGAGTTGTCCAAGTATGTGGTTGGGAGATATAGAGTTGTTAAAGTATGTGGTTGGGAGACAATGAGTTGTCCAAGTCTGTGGTTGGGAGATATAGAGTTGTCGAAGTATGTTGTTGGAAGATAAAGAGTTGTCCATTTCAGTACTATAGTTGGGAGATATAGAGTTGTCCAGGTATGTGGTTGGGAGATATAGAGTTGTCCAGGTATGTGGTTGGGAGATATAGAGTTGTCCAGGTATGTGGTTGGGAGATATAGAGTTGTCCAGGTATGTGGTTGGGAGATAAAGAATTGTTGCAAGTCTGTGGTTAGAAGATAAAGACCTGTCCACCTATGTGGTTGGGAGACAATGAGTTGTCCAAGACTGTGGTTGGGAGATAAAAAGTTGTCAAAGTCTGTGGTTGCGAGATAAAAAGTTGTCCAAGTCTGTGGTTGGGAGATAGTTGTTCAAGTCTGTGGTTAGAAGATAAGGGGTTGTGCAAATCTGTGGTTGGGAGATAAAGAGTTGCCGAAGTCTGTGGTTGGGAGATAAAGAGTTGTCCAAGTATGTGGTTGGGAGATAATGAGTTGTCCAAGTCTGTGATTGGGAAATATAGAGTTGTTCATTTCAGTACTATGGTTGGGAGATATAGAGTTGTTCATTTCAGTACTGTGGTTGGAAGATAAAAAGTTGTCCCAAGTATGTGGTTGGAAGATAAAGAGTTGTGCAAGTCTGTGGTTGGGGGATATAGAGTTGTCCATTTCAGTACTATGGTTGGGAGATATAGAGTTGTCCAAGTATGTGGTTGTGAGGTAATTAGTAGTCCAAGTATGTGGTTGGGAGATATAGAGTTGTTCTTTTCAGTACTATGGTTGGGAGATATAGAGTTGTCCATTTCAGTACTATGGTTGGGAAATATAGAGTTGTCCAAGTATGTGGTTGTGAGGTAATTAGTAGTCCAAGTCTGTGGTTGGGAGATAAAGAGTTGTCCAAGTCTGTGGTTAGGCGATAAAAAGTTGTCCAAATATATGGTTTGGAGGTTAAGTGTTCTCCAAGTATGTGGTTGGGTTGGAGATAAAGAGGTTCCCAAGTCTGTGGTTGGGAGATATAGAGTTGTCCATGTGGTTGTGAAATAAACAATTGTCCAAGTTTGTTATTTGGAGATAAAGAGTTGTGCAAGTCCTCGTTTGGGAGATAAAGAATTGTCCAAGTCTGTGGTTTGGAGATATAGAGTTGTCCAAGTTAGTATTTGGTTGGGAGATAAGATAGAGTTGTCCAAGTAAGTATTTGGTTGGGAGATAAGAAATTGTCCAACTCTGTAGTTTGGAGATAACAAGTTGTCCAAGTATGTGGTTGGGAGATAGAGTTGTCCAAATCTGTGGTTTGGAGATAAAGAATTGTCCATGTATGTGGTTAGGAGATAAGGAATTTTCCAATTCTGTGGTTTGGAGATAAAGAGTTGTCCAAGTCTTTGGTTGGGAGATAAAGAGTTATCCAAGTTTGTGGTTGGGAGATAAAGAGTTGTCCAAGTATGTGGTTGGGAGATAAGGAATAGTCCAAGTCTGTGGTTTGGATATAAAGAGTTGTCCAAGTCTGTGGTTGGGAGATATAGAGTTGTCCAAGTATGTGGTTGAGATATAAGGAATTGTCCAAATCTGTGGTTTGGATATAAAGAGTTGTCCAAGGCTCTGGTTGGGAGATAAAGAGTTGTCCAAGTATGTGGTTGAGAGATAAGGAATTTTCCACGTCTGTGGTTTGGATATAAAGAGTTGTCCAAGTCTGTGGTTTGGAGATATAGAGTTGTCCAAGTCTGTTGTTGGGATATATAGAGTTGTCTAAGTCTGTGATTTGGAGATAAAAAGTTGTCCAAGTATGTGGTTGGGAGATAAAGAGTTGTCCAGATGTGTGGTTGGGAGATATAGAGTTGTCCACGTATGTAGTTGGGAGATAAGGAATTGTCCAAGTCTGTGGTTTGGAGATAAAGAGTTGTCCAAGTCTTTGGTTGGGAGATAAAGAGTTATCCAAGTTTGTGGTTGGGAGATAAAGAGTTGTCCAAGTATGTGGTTGGGAGATAAGGAATAGTCCAAGTCTGTGGTTTGGATATAAAGAGTTGTCCAAGTCTGTGGTTGGGAGATATAGAGTTGTCCAAGTATGTGGTTGAGATATAAGGAATTGTCCAAATCTGTGGTTTGGATATAAAGAGTTGTCCAAGGCTCTGGTTGGGAGATAAAGAGTTGTCCAAGTATGTGGTTGAGAGATAAGGAATTTTCCACGTCTGTGGTTTGGATATAAAGAGTTGTCCAAGTCTGTGGTTTGGAGATATAGAGTTGTCCAAGTCTGTTGTTGGGATATATAGAGTTGTCTAAGTCTGTGATTTGGAGATAAAAAGTTGTCCAAGTATGTGGTTGGGAGATACAGAGTTGTCCAGATGTGTGGTTGGGAGATATAGAGTTGTCCACGTATGTAGTTGGGAGATAAGGAATTTTCCAAGTCTGTGGTTGGGAGATATAGAGTTGTCCAAGTATGTGGTTGGGAGATAAGGAATTTTCCAAGTCTGTGGTTGGGAGATATAGAGTTGTCCAAGTATGTGGTTGGGAGATAAGGAATTTTCCAAGTCGGTGGTTGGGAGATATAGACTTGTCCAAGTATGTGGTTGGGAGATAAGGAATTGTCCAAGTCCATGATTGGGAGATATAGAGTTGTCCAAGTATGTGGTTTGGAGATAAGGAATTGTCCAAGTCCATGATTGGGAGATATAGAGTTGTCCAAGTATGTGGTTTGGAGATAAGGAATTGTCCAAGTCCGTGATTGGGAGATATTTATTTGTTCAGGTACATTGTTGGGAGATACTTAACTGAGCACATGAGTGAAGATCTTAATTTGCAGTAATACAACTCTTATAGCTTGCATAGCATTGCTTGTAACTAACATTGTTTCTATTGCACTGGTTGCCATTTGTTACCACTAATAGGCATTTATTGCCAGTAATAGTTGCCTTCCTGTTGTTATTGTATGAGAATGGAGTTTGTGGGCTAAAATAAAACATTTGCTGTAGGCATTAACAAGTAACCTTTGTATTTGTAAAGTCATAAGGTTTGTAGTTCCTTTGCTAGCAAGGTCACAGTAATATGCGGACTAGATTTACCAACTGTTAGACTGAAATCAGTCATTTTATTAATAGCTTAAACGGAATATATACTAATTTGATAGTATGGGTAGATATAAAAAAACTTTTTTAAAAAAGTGAAATTGCAAAGCCTCTTTTTTTATATGCTGGAGGTAAGAGCTTGGCTAATATTAAAAGGGACTTGAAACGATCTTGAATACTTATTATGAGTGTCAGTCCAAACCGTCATAATATGTTTCAGTTTCATATTAAGTCTGCAATGCATAGGCTGTTTATGAAATTCTTGTTTTGTTTTCAGCTTACACTTTCATTCAAATACATATACAACCGATGCAATATGAATCCCCTTTAAATTAATATTTTTTATTAAATAACGGAAACTTGCAGAGTTGTCAATTTTTCCAAGCCTATTCTTTTCACGAATAATTGTTAAACTGAAGGTAAGATGTGACCCAATTTAATGCATTTGCACAATTTACACCAAACACAGGTTATATATTGATATTTATCATCTTCCAGATCACATCCAGTTCAGATCACTGCCAGTCCCTTTAAATAAAAAGTTACCCTACAACTAATTTTTCAACATTGCCCTTTTTTACGTCTAAAGGACACTTTTCCTGTATAGTTCAGAATAGCAGTAGTTTTAGTTTTGCACATATGATGTTAATGAGAAGTGTATACCTGGTTTGAATTAGCAAATGTGAGTGTGCCCTTGACCCTCCATTTTAAAAGGAGATAATTTATTTTTTTCATTTAAGTTTTGCATTTAGGCCATTTTCTTTAGAAACTGTATGCAATGGAGACTTCATACTTTGGTTACAATTTTTTCATACCAGGCAAAAGCAGGTGTGACTTTGACCCTCCAGGCTAAGGGCAAATAAAATGTGTTATTTAGCGATTTATACTGAGTTACATTTTGCATTTAGATCAATTAGTTCTGTTTCTCTCAAATTACATTCAAAATATGAACCAACTTTAATGTTGTAACTCAGCTTGAATTGCCCCCATTTAGACATATTTCATGTGTGTGAAAGTGCAGTGGAGGCGAGACATTTAGTTCCGTAGAATTCTTGTCGAGAGAATGAATTATGGCTTTCTTGTATGTTGAGAGTTAGAACCTTTCAACCTCTCATTCAACCTGGCTATACGTAGGTGTGGCCACCTTTTCAGTGCAACCACTCATTAAATCTGACTATAAATAGATGTGGGCACATTTCTAGTGGAACCTCTTAGTAAATCTGACTATAAATAGATGTGGGCACATTTCTAGCAGAACCTCTTAGTAAATCTGACTATAAATAGATGTGGGCACATTTCTAGCGGAACCTCTTAGTAAATCTGACTATAAATAGATGTGGGCACATTTCTAGTGGAACCTCTGAGTAAATCTGACTATAAAAAAAGATGTGGACACATTTCTAGTGGAACCTCTGAGTAAATCTGACTATAAATAGATGTGGACACATTTCTAATGGAACCTCAGAGTAAATCTGACTATAAATAGATGTGGGCACATTTCTAGTGGAACCTCTGAGTAATTCTGACTATAAATAGATGTGGGCTCATTTCTAGTGGAACCTCTTAGTAAATATGACTATAAATAGATGAGGGCACATTTCTAGCAGAACCTCTGAGTAAATCTGACTATAAATAGATGTGGGCACATTTCTAGTGGAACCTCTGAGTAAATCTGACTATAAATAGATGTGGGCACATTTCTAGCGGAACCTCTTAGTAAATCTGACTATAAGTAGATGTGGGCACATTTCTAGTGGAACCTCTGAGTAAATCTGACTATAAATAGATGTGGACACATTTCTAGTGGAACCTCTGAGTAAATCTGACTATAAATAGGTGTGGGCACATTTCTAGTGGAACCTCTGAGTAAATCTGACTATAAATAGATGTGGACACATTTCTAGTGAAACCTCTTAGTAAATCTGACTATAAATAGATGTGGACACTTTTGCAGTTGCAACCTCTTCAAACCCCGCTATAAATAGATAAGGACACTTTTCCAGTGCAACCTCTTATTAAACTTGACTATAAATAGATGTGTGCACTTTTCCAGTACAACCTCTTATTAAATCCAGCTATAAATAGATGTGTATCTTAGTCATATAGGAATATAAATTTAAAATCAGTTACACAAAACCGTATTTATTGATAAAATTGTGCATTCAGGGTTCTCCCATCGGTTACCGAAAGCACTCTCGGTAACCATCGGTTACCATCAGTCATTGTCATTAGCCATTGGTTTGCCCATAGGTAAAATGTTTGTAACCAATCTTGAGGTAGTATCGGTTGTCATTGGTAACCTGAAGTTAAACAACGTGGTTGCCAATGGGAGAACCCTGAACGCACCCAATATGTATCAGTTTGAAATGAACACATTTGATTAGTCAATTACTTAATATACCTCCTTACAATAATTGGATATGATAATGGTACCCAAATGCTACTCTCCTAGGCCAAGATACAACTTTTACTGATTTTATTTATATCTTTGAAGAGCTCTGTAATATTACCTACTTGTAACCCCGTTATATTCGCCAGAGTCTGAAACCTGAACATGACAGTACATGCATTACTGTAGTGTATTCATCTCAGTATACTCAGTGCATTAAAAACGCAACATTTTTGATTTTCGATTATTTTTAGTCCACTAATTTTTTGTTCAAATCAGTTGTTTGTAAGGTGTTTTACATCATTTTCAACACGTGCAAGGTTATATATGACGGTCAACATTTTTGTGGTGTAGGCAGACCACCCACTTTTCCTGAGTAGAACCAGTATTGTACACTTCCCGTCATCCGTAAGAATCGATCGACACTTCGTCACTTACAAACAAATCAAGATTGTATTATATGTTAGTACACAAGTCGCTTTGTCCCAAAGGTTAACATATGGTGATAAACAGTTACTTAAGATTTGCTCTACTTCTTTCAGTTAAAACACATTTTGCACGAGGACTTCGATTGCACTCTAAAAATTCAAAAAATACCGCGTGTTGCATTTTCAAATGTACTGAGTGTAGATGCATTACAGTTCTGTGTTATTGTAATACTTGCATTTCAGTAGTTTACTTCTGTAGATTGTTTTGAGGCTTCATTCTTTGCACACTGGTCTCGATATAAAACATGTGCTGTTTCACCATTGGTCCTAAACGTTTGTCAGAATTTAAAAAAAAAAAAGCTGTGTATTTGCTATATTTTTGTGTCGCCTGCATAGAATGGCAGATACTAAGGGATCACTTTGTCCGTCGTCGTCGTCCGTCCATCACACTTTAACCTGCAACCGAAACTTGGCCATGACTTGAAAAGTATTTGACCTATGTTCATAAAACTTCACACACATCTTCATCGTACCACAAGGAATGTTATTACACATGTCCAATAACTCTGATTGTCATTTTGGCAGAGTTATGCCCCTTTTCATAAAATTTTAACCTGCAACATAAACATACTCCATAATTCATGAAGGATTACAAGCTTTCAAGTTTTATAGTTTGATTGTCCTTGCTGAAATAAGCACACAGCAGTCGACACAAGTGTTCCGTGAAACACCCTTTTGGTTAATGTCAGTATAAGTCTTTAGAGTTTTCTGGAATTGCCGTGATATCACTTTTAGAAGTAGTATGCTCTGTTTTTCTTTATAAATGTATAATGACTTTTAATTTTTTAGTAAATTTAATTTTAGAAATTTATAAAGAGATCCCTCTTATAATATGAATATTTGTTATTTCAATTATTGTTTTTTTTATTTCTTCAATAACCTTTTTTTCCTTTATATATATATATATTTTTAATTCATCCATAAATTTAAATTAAATAGTTTTCTATTTGTAATTCATTTTAGAAATTAGAAAATGTCCCTCTAATGATATTGATATATTTATTATTTGCTCTAATTTATTATCAGGTTTATTAATTTTCACTGTTTATTTTTGTTAAAAACAGACGCAACAGTTTAGTCTTCAAAAAAATTAACTTATCCCTTTATGTCTTTAAGGTTAATGTAAGTGAGGTCACTGTAATGGTACACACAATTAGACCAATTATCAATAATTTTAACTATAACTGTTGTATGACATAGTTAACTTCTTACTATTCAGTTTATTGAGTTTCCTTATTTGATATTTTATTAAGAGTTATACTTGATAATTAATGTGACCTAATTTCCATATTAACCTGATTGGTAGTGACCCATTTTATAATTATTTTACCTTCTGTTTTAGAGAGTCGACCCTGATTTCTACCAACACGATCCTAACTCTAGGTCATGTGGCTGTATCGCTGCGTGAGACCCCGAAGACAGTGGAATCAGTCCTGCAGATATTCCAGCAGAGGTTCTGTGCCCCACCCTCTGCCCTTGATGTCCTCATTGTTGACCAGCTGGGATGTATGGTGATGGCAGGATGTGTAAGTACACGCTACCTCCCAACCCCCAACCCACGCTACCTTCCCCCACCCCCCACTACCCCACTCCTCCAACCTCTGACCTTGATGTCCTCATTGTTGACCAGCTGGGATGTATGGATGTATGTATGTGTAAGTACAGTAACACACTACCTCCCAACCCCCAACCCAAACTCTAGCCCCCACCCCTCCACCCTCTGTCCTTGATTTCGTCATTGTTGACCAGCTGGGATGTACGGCGTTGGCAGGATGTGTAAGTACACGCTACCTCCCAACCCCCAACCCTTCCCCACTACCTCCCCATCCCACCCTCTAGCCCCCACCCCTCCACCCTCTGTCCTTGATGTCCTCATTGTTATTATATTTCAGTTCACAGTTTACCAGGAGGTTATGGCTTAACATTGCTTGTCTATTATATTTCAGTCCACTGTTTACCAGGAGGTTATGGCCATGTTTACACAGATCTCCATACTTAGCAGCTCCCCCTACACTAATGTGGATAAAGAAGAAAAGGTCAAAGGTTACAGGTGAGTTTACACCTGCACATGGCACATTGTCTTGTTGCTCAGAGTGTGTATCCCCGACAATGATATAATAGGTTTATTACCAGATTAAATGTTCTGGAAGTTTGTATCACCTCAAATAGGTTAATGACAGATCAGGATCACACAAGAGGTGGTAAAATCAGAAAATGCTAGTATTTTGGTCTATATAATAATAAATACAATTATCACTGATCCAATCCTTGCTCTGGGTGTGCCACAATGGTATATTACAAATATTATTGTAATAATCACGTAAACAGTATTTCATGCTAAGGCAGGCAGAGCAGGTATGTCAACGTTTTACTCAAACATCTGTATATGTACCTGTATATGAAACATTCTTAAATACAGTCTTACTACTGATTTGGAAAGTTTGACTTTGTCGATTCTGTTCACTCTGTGTAGGAGCAACAGTTCTGAATGTGCACTACTTTCTCCAAACCCTCCACTTTTCACACCAGCACTACAACACTGTGTGTAGTCATACACTGTGTAGTTATAGCGACACTTTTACATATGCACTACTTTCTCCAAGCCCTCCACTTTTGACACTAGAGGGCTGGCGTGGCGCAGTCGGTAGCACGGCGGATTTGTAACCGGAGGCCACGGGTTCAATCCTCCGTGGTGCCATTGAGTTTCGTCGGTGTGTTCTTGGGCAAGACACTTTCCCTTAGCCTTGTCCGTCGAATGGGGACGTAAATCGGGCAGTCCCGTGTATCGGTCTATCCCCCGAGCACGTTAAAGAACCATAGGAATCTATTCGATAATAAGAGTAGGGCACGGTTCCCAGATTCCTATGTATCCTTCCCCTCTCTCTGGGGCGGCTCTAAATAACCTACACAGTGTTGATGAGCCGTTAAACAACATTCAGTTCAATTCAATTTGACACTAGCGCTGCAACACTGTATGTGTGTAGTTAATACATAGCAACATATTAGCGTTTGCACTACTTTCTATAAGCTCTACCATTTTAACACCAGCACTATGACACTATGTGTAGATTTAAATATAGATACACTCGCATACTGTGAGGTCAGTAACTTTTGTTTCAGATAATTCAGGCACCAAATCATGAAATGTTGTCCAAATTTAAGCTTTTTAGAGAAATACAAAATTGAATTTAAAAGAAGAAGATTTTTTGTTTCAGATAATTCAGCACCAAATCATGAAAAGTTGTCCAAATTTAACCTTTTTAGAGAAATACAAAACTGAATTTAAAAGAAAAAGATTTGAAAGGCTAAAAAATCTTTTTCTTTTAAATTCAATTTTGTATTTCTCTAAAAAGATTAAATTTGGACAACATTTCATGATTTGGTGCCTGAATTATCTGAAACAAAAGTTACTGACCTCACAGTAAGTGAGTGTATCGATATTTAAATCTACAGCACCTTCCTCTCATCAAGCGCTGACCACACCCTGAAAATTAGGTCACTATGACCTACTTTCTCCAAAATATGCATTACGTTAACCTTTTTGTTTAAGATTGGGTGGGGGGAATAACTTCTTGTTATATATCAGTATTACCATGTCCGATTTTCATCAAATTTTTACAGCACCTTCCTCTTATCAAGCACTGACCATACCCTGAAAATTAGGTCACTGTGACTTATTTTCTCCAGAATATACCTTACTTGCATCAATTCTTTATTTATATCTTTATTATATCTCAGCATTGCCATGTGCAATTATTATAAAACTTGGACAGTAAGTTGCTGACATGTACCAAACATCATGCGCTGAAAATGAAAACTAGGTTTTCAACATTAAAGCATCCTCCCACTCTCAAAAAAACAATCTGTCTAGAAAAGCTCTATTAAATAGTGTCACGAAACACACAGGCACCCATCTTTCACATTTTGGAAAACCCAGCTTTAATGCCACCAGGCATTTCTCTCTTGTGCTGATTAACATGATTAAGGATCTCATCTTAGTGAAAACTGTGTATAACAAAATGATAAAAATAACTGCATAACAACATGATGAGGAACGATGTAACGCTTTCCCTCTATTTCATTCAGGACTAGGGCTGGCGTTGCACAGTCGGTAGTGCGGCGAATTTGTAGGCCCCGGGTTCAATCCTCCGTGGTGCCACTGAGTTTCGTCAGTGTGTTCTTGGGCAAGACACTTTCCTTTAGCCTCGTCCGTCGGATAGGGACGTTAAACGGGCGGTCCCGTGTATCGGTCTATCCTCCGAAAACGTTAAAGAACCATAGGAATCTATTCGATAATAAGAGTAGGGCACGGTTCCCGGATTCCTATGTATCCTTCCCCTCTCTCTGGGGCGGCTCTAAATAACCTATACTGTGTTGAGCCGTTAAACAACATTCAGTTCAATTCATTCAGGACTACATCTATTTTCTAACAAAAGAGAGATGTAAAAGTACTAAGGGTCAATACATACCCTTTCATATCATAACCCTAAACACTAGAATTCATGCAGGGACTATTCCTGAGCCACTAAGAGATGCCAACCAATTCAAGCATTCATATCTAGCTAGCATTTATTTATTATTGTAAGAAAATTCTAGAGAACATAAAGGCACTCATTAATTGCTAGGAAATAGGAAATATTTCTTTTTCTCCAAGGCAAGTGTCGTCTGCAGTGATCAACGCTTTTGCAAACATTGCCGCCAACATCACTGGGGAGGAGAACCAACAAGATTTCTTGGTCCGGATCCTTGAGCTGTTTGTCAGCCTCGGACTGGAGGCCAAAAGGGTCAGCGACAAGCATTCAGGACTTATGAAGGTAAATCCAGAAGTAATACCAGGGTACCTTATCACATGCTTCATTATGACCTTCATACACCCACAGAAAGTCTGGTTTTCAGACTTCAATGTAAAGAGGCAGTTGGAGTCTGGTTCTCAAACTTCAGTGTACAAACTGTCTAACAAAGTCTGGTTCTCAAACTTTAGTGTAGAGACTGTCAGAGTCTGGTTGGTTCAGTCAGCTATTTAGCAGGACCCTGTTTCATATATTTGCATACAAATTTTGCATTTTATATACATGTATACTATCAAGCTTATTTAGATTGAACTTATTTATTTTACATCGATTGTAACGAAAGCTCTATGAACTTATTTGAATCACTCTAGATGTCGTCCTGGGTAGAACCAGTACTAAGCAATTGCAGATAAAGTGTCTTGCTCAGGGACACGACTTTTTGATCATGGGTCCAACGCTGAAATGTTTTATTTTAGTCAATGTCCAATTGAAGGTAGCTAAAATAATAACCTGGTACGTTTAGTCATAATTATTCAGTTAGTACAATAACACACACATACTTGTTATGTAACAGATTAAAGCAAATTTGTAAAGTAGATTTGTAAGAGTGAGATAAAAGAGTGAGATGAAAGAGTGAGATGAAAGGGGATTTGTGAGCGAAAATGAATAAAAGAAGAACAGTAAGATTAAAGGGACACATGGCAATCTTGAAGTTTGTATAAAACGTTAAATTTAGCATCTCGATTTATTATGCCCCAATTCGAAAAAATCTTGTATTCGCGAAAAGTCAAGAACAGCTGGCACTACAAAATCGAAACGGCAGGAATGTTTGGGTCATGGTCGTTGAAGTGGGGCATATATGTTTTACAAACATTTCTTGTTTAGTATAGTTTTGACTTTAAACCTGCTTGCATGTATTTAAGCAACATTTTGGGTTCTCATTTTTCCTTCATTATTTTTTAAAATGTTTGAATATATTAGTGATGCAATATAGTTAACAGTAGAAATATGTAAAAACTATTTTCTTTGAACTATTCTGATAATTAATATTAATGATTGCAAAAACATTATCTAAAAAAACTAACGAGACGCCGCAGGTTTTAAACAAATCAATATTGTCGTGTGTCATTTTAAAGGAGATTTTTGAGAGGAAATGAATGAGTGGAAAATAGAGACATTACATGGTCCGGCTTTAATTCCATTAAGTGATGGGAAAGCTTATATTAACAGGATTTTATAACAGAAATTTCGACAATAAAACATGTTAAAAACATTACTTTACTAAAAAAAATGTGATAACCTGTTTAAAATTACGTATTAAATGTTTTAATATTACAATATGCAAACTTTTAAGCCGAAATTAAGGTTTTATTTCATACCCCAGCCAACCTCGTTTTCGCTTCTTGGAGAAGGGGTTGGATGGGGTATGAAAGTTAATACTTGGACCACGTAATGGACTAAAGGGGATTTGTGAGTGGAAAGAATGATTTTAAAGGAGATAAAAAACGGCTTTATTGGGCGTTCAAGAACAAAGTTTGAGTAAAATAGCAGAATACAATTTGTTTCACCTGAATTCAAGAGAGCATCACTCCTAATGTTGGTTTGGGCTTTTCAGAAACAATTCAACTGGTACCCCAATCAGTTCTATACCAGTGAAACTATTCAACTGTACCCCAATCAGTTATATATCAGTGAAACAATTCAACTGTACCCCAATCAGTTCTATATCAGTGAAACAGACATATTTAGATGTAAATAAAAATATCTTACTTCGCAAAATTAGTGAAAAAATAAAAATTTCACATGCAAAAGTTTTTGATAGAGCAATTCAGCTGCATCAAAAATTCGAAAATATTTCTAGAATTTTTATCCAAAAATGGTTTTAATGCGTTGAAAAACATAAATTAAGACACTGAAAGTTTTATAGCAAAATATTTAGGCTAACTGAAGTTGTTAGAGATTTCTTAATTTTCTGCTGACTCGGCAGCAAAGAATTAACATGGGGAATGCCTCATCAAAAAATGCATTTTGGCTGTTAAATATTTGTTTCTACCAATTTTCAAAAACAAGTTATTTTTATTTACGCTAAACATTTTAGTTCCAATGATATATAATTTAAGTATTATTAAAATTGTCATTTTAACGCTGAAAACCCTTTGGCTGAAACAGTACACCTGTATTTCGCTGTAATTTAAACTGCCTGTATTCATCTGTTCCTTCAGGCGTCGAGCAGTGCAGGAAATCTAGGTTTGCTCATCCCAGTCATAGCTGTGGTAAGTCAAACTTTAAAATAACAGGTCCACTTGTTACTTGATTTGTTGAGCATGTCTAGTAATTATCCATGGCCAGTGATAAATAATCTCTAGGTAACTAAACACTTGTTTATGCCTCCGAAGGTAGGCATATTGTAATCGTCAGTCCATTTAAAGCAATCATGTTCCATCCATAACTTTGAAAGTACTGAAGGCAATTGCATGAAACTTCACAAAAATGTTAATCACAATGAGATGGTGTGCCATACGCATGAATCAGTTCTGTAACTCAAAGGTCAAGATCACATTTAGAGGTCAAAGGTCAAAAAACCTTTTTGGGCCATTTGTCGGTTACTATGACATTTCCTGTTGTTATTTGCTATATTTAACATGTTTATGATTTATCCATGACCATTTTAATATATAACTGAATGTTTGTTTTGTCTCTTATCTACAGCTAATGAGAAGAATCCCAACAATAACTGACCCCAAGCAACGCCTGCAGAAGTTGTTCCGTGACTTCTGGCAGTACTGTGTGGTGTTCCGGTTTGCAGAGAACACGGGCCTATGGCCTCATGAGTGGTACGAGGGCGTGTGTGAGATTGCTGTCAAGTCTCCGCTACTCATCTCCGAGGGACACTTGAGATCGGAGCTTGCGTTCAACGTGGCACTGAGGAATGACACGGTATCTCTGGTAAGTAGTTAAGACATCTAGGTTTTTTATTTGAATTAATTTAAAGTTTGTTGCGGTTGGAGATGTTTGTGTCGGTTTGTGCATAAAAGGCAATGTTTCTCTTTCTTTCCTCTAAATGTTCTTGAATAAAATAGAATCTGTGAAGCTTTGTTACATTTCAATAGGTCTGGACAATAAAGCGGCAATGACTTTAACAATTACAGTTTATAGCTGTGTAAATTTAAGCAATAATCAAACAGTGGGTCTTGTACTTTGCATTAAGCTCTGTTTCTGCAGGAACTGCTTGCGCTAGATCAATTTAACTTGGATCATGAGTATATACTGTGCAGTATCGCCAGATCAACTAAACTTGGATCATGAGTATATACTGTGCAGTATCGCCCGATCAACTAGACTTGCATCATGAGTTTATACTGTGTAGTATAGCTAAAATGATCTTGATTGTAAAGTTAACAGGTTAATACCTTTGTTAATTATATGTTTAGTTTGTTTTATTGGAACTAAAGGAAGCATGTGGTGTAACTTAATATGAGTTGCAACCCTTTAGACCGTGACCTTGAGTAGAGTGTAACAAAAATGATGTCACTTTCATTTGTGTCAAGGCAGTATAAGCGAGACTATGAATCTGGCACTTTTATATAATAATATCATCGTCCATCTGTTTGTCCGTTCATCCGAAATAATTCTATCTGAAACAGTCAGGTCTCAGCCACAACTTTGAAAGAACTGAAGGGATTGCCATGAAACTATAAACAGATGTTAACCACAGTGAGAAGGTGTGTTTTGTGTAAGAATCGGTTCTATAGCTCAAAGGTTAAGGTCACACTTTAAGGTCAAAGTTCAAGCGAGTAAAAAAGTCATTGGTGGCATTTGTCACTTATTTCTGAAATTTCTTGTTTGTGATGATTTTGTTTGTGATTGGTTTAAACAATATTTATTCTAGAAATGTGGTGGACAATATGTCAAATAATACATGGACATGATTTGAAAACAAGCTTTCGACGAAAATGTATATGACTTATATATGTTTATGGTTAATGTACTAGTACTATATTAATTGGTTCCCTGTGTTTACAGACAGAGCTGAATGAACTGAGAGTGAGCATATGTGCCTGGCTGGGCAACATCCCTGAGGTGGACCCGTATGTGAAGAACCTGACATTCGCCCAGTGTACCTACCTGCTGTCTGTGTTCAGACTTGAAGTACTTCGGTAAGTTTTAACACAAATAAGTGTCAAATGTAAGATATTTCCACCTACATATCATCTTTATTATTTCGCCTGCCGGTCATGGCAGAAGAGAAAGGACAAAATTTGTATCGGCAAGGACAAGTTATACATATTAATAAGCACCCTGATTTTGACAAGGGATTACAAAAATCTGAATCACTACTAATGTTTTCTGATTTTGAATCACTATCCTACTGAAAATAGATGTATGTATCACTGTTTTACTGAAAGTAGGCTGATCTAGGATATTCGTGATATCATGGTATCAAGACATGTTGCGTAAACAGGTCAGTATCTCTAGCTTGGCTTGTGTAGACGACTTCACCTAAGTCTACTGTATTATAATATTTTACCAGAATTCTTAGGAAGGTATATAATAAAAACATCATTACTAGAGTAAGTGTTCTGGATGCTTACTTCACCTCATGTTAATATATGCTAAAGTCAAAGTTCTGTGAGATCGTGCAGATATGGTTTGTCCACTCGAGGAGATAACAAGCTTTCAGAACTTGTTCCTTGACCAACAGTCCTATTGTCTTTGCTGTGAACATTTAACTCTTAACCCACTACATATATATATATAATGGACTGTTCTTTCTTTGAATTAAGACCATTCCATTTATGTGACAAAGGGGTGTTTTGGGGATAAATGACTGATCAGCCAGACATTGTAAACTTTGATCAGCCTGCTCGCAATGGACGCAAAGGCTATTATAGTCATGCTTAGCGGGTTAGGGGTTAAAGGTGTCTTAGCCACTCATGTAAGAAAACAAAAGCAAATACAACAACAAAAATTCCTCATGATATAAGCTATCTTCACTTGCTGTATATTATTACAGGTTACATCAGGTTGTAGTAAAAATTGCTTTGTGATGTCACGTAGCAGTCAATATCATGAAATACTGCATACACATTTACAAGCTCTGTTTACATTCAGTGTAACAGGAAGCATCAATATTAGTCCATATTGACCTGTTGCATACATGCAAATTTTCCAGCATCACATCAGAGAGATTTCACTTTCAAATCTCGGAGATTTGGTCCAAATCAGGGAGAACGCCATGAAACCATCTCATTTTTTCAACAAAAAAATAACCCGCTTTTACACCGATTTTCCAAACTCCTTTCCACATTTTGAGAGCCGTGTTTAAAACCTGTCCTCCGAAACCCGGAAACGTAATAACCAGTGTTGAGGTACACAATTTCTTCACAAAAACGATGCGAAATTGGCAAATTAAATGGGAAAAAATGGTGTTTGTTATCATTAAAGGTAAAGGGTGTTGCAATTATGAAAGACTGGTTTAGTTGTAATATTGCGGAGGATATAACATTGTTACTAGACGTTTATAATGATTTACCTTTGATCAAAAAGTGTCAATTTTGGCAAAATCCTTCACAATTTAGAATAAAACAAGCTGGTGATTGGTGTAGTTAGTGTTAATTGTCGGCATCGCACCTATACATTTCAATTAATGATGTACCTACTAGTAGTGTTTATCCGGCCATAGCCTATTTCAATAAATCTTGTTGTGTGCCACGAGACACTAGATGCAATTTCATTGGTTGGTCATGCAGATCATAACCCCGCCTTGATCAATTTGACACCTGACCGCTGTGAACTCATTGTTTGACACACGCTAAACACATGCGGTGTATTAATTTAAGTAAATAATTTATTTCATGGAGATGTTGAGGGGCTTCCGTGTGATTGGTAGATCAAAGGCAAATTCGGTAGTCTGCCGGAGAATGTGAGAGATCTGACATGTATGATGTTGTAAAATCATTGTTCTTCAAACAGTTTTGCCTACTCTTTAGGGATTGGTGCAATTCACAGTTAATGTCACAGGAAGTTTGTCATGTGATGTAAACATAGTATTTTTGTTTCATTGTTAAAAATTCCCATGATGTTACGACAGTATGTTGTTTCAAGTACTAAATGATTGATGAAAATTAAATGTTAAAACCTATTGATTTTTTCTAATTCGTTTTTATATTAAAAATGCATATGCAAATAAAAAGGTTATTAGAATTGTATTGGGATATAATTTTATGCACTCGTTCTTCCACGTATAAATATTGCGTTCCTAAAGTCACACAATATTATTACGCAGAAGAACTCATGCGTATATCCAAATACAAATCTAATAACCTATACTTACCACCATTTGATGCAACACGATCCAATAAAAAGAAAATTACAAAGTTATCATTTTATAGTTTACATTATACCATTTCTTACCATGTTCTTTAGTTACACTATTCTGGTGACCAAAGAGCTAGTAACTGATAACACCTGTACGTGTGTGTTCTTTCAGAGTAACCAAGTCGTCAGATCCGAAGGCATTCCATTGTTTGTTCCGGTACCTCCAAGATAATGTCATATACAAGGATAAAGCTGGTAATAAGTTGTTTAATTATTAAATCCTTTTATAAAGCCATATAAAATATATTTCTTATAATTTGTATATACTCACTTTTTGAGTGAGTATATGCAAATTATGGCATGATATTTAGGAATCACTTTGTCCCTCGTCGTTATTCTTCGTCCATCACACTTTAACCTGCAACGTAACCTAGGCCATAACTTGAAAAGTATTGACCTATGTTCATAAAGCTTCACACACATCTAACCAATAACTGTGACTTTCATTTTGGCAGAGTTATGCCACTTTTCATTTTTAACCTGCAACCCAACTAAACTCGCAACTGACCATAACTTGACGAATATTTTACCTGTGTTCATGAAACTTCACACACATCCTCATCTTACTCAAAGAAATGTTGTTACACATGTCCAATAACTCGGACTTTCATTTTGGCAGAGTTATGGCCCTTTTCATAAAACTTTAACCTGCAACATAACCTAGCTCATAACTTGGCAGATATTGACTTATGGTCATGAAACTTTATACAGTTCCTCCTTATCATTAGTTAGATTGTATTTGCTGAAATAAGCACACAGTAGGCGACACAAGTGTGCCATGGAACATAATCATTTCTAGTTATGAATGATGTTAAAACCAGCCTGGCAAAGAGTTTATGTATCCCCTCTCCATTAAGAGCAGGACAGTCTCTAATTTTTGAAACAGGTGGCTACTTTGATTTGACAGGTGGCTACCATTAGTGACGAGCAAAATGAGATGTTGTTAGGGGGTCCCCGGGCATTCTCCCCCGCGGATAAGCATGGGGTCTAATTACATGCAATCTCCTGTTTTTTATGCTAATTAAGGTCAGGATTTTTAGTTATTTTATGATCTTTCAGATGATGAAAAAATTCCATAATATTTGATACTGATTTAAAAAAAAAATTGTGTGATTTAAAAAAAATAAAATGTTACAGCCGGCTCAAATTCAAAACAGACGGCGATTATAGCTGGCTATTAGAGACAGCCCTGCATAAGAGGGAGACTATCATTTGTGCATGAATTGTTCATCTGTCTGTCCTGAAACTTTGTCTCCGCTACTGTGCGTACATTTTTTATACGGATTTTAACCAAACTTGCTGGGAAGTAGCCATATCATAAGGTCATAAATTGGTTCCGATTCATTGCCTGAGTTATTTCACTTTGATGATTTTAACATAGAGAAATATTATCACCTTTACATTTTACGGAGAGGCATGTTTTTCCACGAAAACTAATTCTAGTTAAGTATTATTCTTTTCTTACAAACACTTTGAATTGAGTTGCAAATAATCGTCTCACAACACATGAGTTAAAGGTGATATAACAGCTTCGTTGTAAAGATTGGCAGTATGGTTGCTTTAGGATATAATTATACCCCCGCTTTCACATGGTGAACTGGGGTAGATATAGGAATCTCGTCCATAATGTCGCGTCTCGTCCCGTAACGCATTTTATTCCATAATGTCTGGTAATACAATTATGTCGCGTCACGTAACACATTTTTAGATTATTCGAAAAATAAGAGAGCTATGTAATCACCCCGGCGTCGGCATCCCACATCAAGGTTTGCGTGTAAGCTGTGTTTACAAGTCTATGTCTCTTGCATTTCTTACCCTAGCACAACCAACTTTGGCCATTAACTTCCTTATAGCATTATCTTAAGGGCTGCTTAAGTAATTTTGGTTCCTGTAACCCATGGGCTCCCACGGAACCCAAATTCTGATAGCCTTTAAAATGTGTGTTTCACATCAAATTTTGCGTGTAAGCTGTGTTTACAGGTCTATATCTCTTACATTTCTTGTCCTAGCTTAACTAAATTTGGGAATTGGTTTCCTTATAGTATGTTGTAAATGGTTGAGTAAGTAATTTTGTCTTCTGCAAATTCTGGGCTCCCATGGAACCCAAATTGTGATGGCCCATAAAATGTGCAATAAAGGCAGATCTAGGTTTGCATGTAAGCATGTATATATCTATAATTTTGGTTTGGGATTTGTTATAGCAGTATGCATCTTATTCATACTTCACCCATATTGGGACATGGGCTCCCTCCTCTGCCCCCACTCCTTCCACCCCCACCCCCACTCAACATTTATTTTTATTATATATTATTTTTTTTACATATTTCTGTGTTATTTTAGTCTTTCTTACACATATCTATATATGTTGCCCCCACCCAACCCCCCACTCGAAACTCATTATTATATATTTTTTCTTTTTTTTTACATATTTCTGTGTTGCTTTTGTCAATTCTTACACATGTTGCCCCCTCCCCACCCGCCTCGAACTGGAATATGTTTATTTTTATTTTTGTTTACATATTTCTGTGTTGTTTTGGTCAATTCTTACATAGCTTCTTACACATATATGTTGCCCTTCCCACCCCAACCCACCACCCACCCCCACCACCCCTCACCTCTCCCCAACCTGCACCCCACTCAAAACTCTTTATTTTTTTTTATTTTTTTTGTTGACATAATTCTGTGTTGTTTTGGTCAATTCTTACATGGCTTCTTACACATATATGTTGCCCTCCCACCCACCCCCACCCCTGCCCCTCACTTCTCCCCCACCCCAACCCACTAAAAACTCTTCTTTTTTTTTTTTACATATTTCTGTGTTGTTTTGGTCAATTCTTATGTTGCCACTCCCCACCCCACTCGAAAGTGGAATATTTAATTTGTATTTTTTTACATATTCCTGTGATGTTTTGGTCAATTCTAACACATAGCTACTTAAATATATATGTTGCCCCCTCCCTCCCACCCCATGCATCTCACCCAGCCCCACACCACTCAAAACTCGTTTATTTGTATTTTTTACATATTTCTGTGTTGTTTTTTAGCTCTACTGGCCAAAGGCCAGCAGAGCTTATGGGATGGTGTGGTGTCCGTCCGTCCGTCCGTCCTTCCGTCCGTTAACGTTTTCTTGTGTACACTCTAGAGGCCACATTTCTGATGCAATCATCATGAAACTTTGTCAGAATGTTTGTCTCAATGAAATCTCGGTCAAGTTCGAAAATGGGTCATGTGGGGTTAAAAACTAGGTCACTAGGTCAAATATTGGAAAAACCTTGTGTACACTCTAGAGGCCATATTTTTGACCCGAGCTTGATGCAACTTTGTCAGAATGTTTGTCTTAAATATATCTTGGTCAAGTTTGAAAATGGGTCACATGGAATTAAAAACTAGGTCACTAGGTCAAATACTTGAAAAACCTTGTGTACACTCTAGGAGCCGTATTTCTGACCCAATCTTGATGAAACTTTGTCAGAATGTTTGTCTCAATGAAATCTCGGTCAAGTTCAAAAATGGGTCATGTGGGGTCAAAAACTAGGTCACTAGGTCAAATACTTGAAAAAACTTGTGTACACTCTATAGGTCATATTTGTTACCCAATCTTGATGAAACTTTGTCAAATTGTTTATCTTAAGTATATCTTGATCAACTTCGGAAATGGGTCACATGGTGTTAAAAACTAGGTCACTAGGTCAAACTTTGGAAAAACCTTGTGTACACTCTAGAGGCCATATTTTTGACCCGATCTTGATGAAACTTTGTCAGAATGTTTGTCTCAATGAAATCTCGGTCAAGTTCAAAAATGGTTCATGTGGGTCAAAAACTAGGTCACTAGGTCAAATACTTGAAAAAACTTGTGTACACCCTAGAGGTCATATTTGTTACCCAATCTTGATGAAACTTTGTCAAATTGTTTATCTTAATTATATCTTGATCAAGTTCGGAAATGGGTCACATGAAAATAAAAACTAGGTCACTAGGTCAAATATTGGAAAAACCTTGTGTACACTCTAGAGGCCATATTTTTGACCCGAGCTTGATGCAACTTTGTCAGAATGTTTATCTTAATTGTTTGTCTCAATGAAATCTCGGTCAAGTTCGAAAATGGGTCATGTGGTGTCAAAAACTAGGTCACTAGGTCAAATATTGGAAAAACCTTGTGTACACTCTAGAGGCCATATTTTAGACCCGAGCTTGATGCAACTTTGTCAGAATGTTTGTCTTAATTATATCTTGGTCAAGTTTGAATATGGGTCACATGGTGTTAAAAAAACTAGGTCACTAGGTCAAACTTTGGAAAAACCGTGTGTACACTCTAGAGGCCATATTTTTGACCCGATCTTGATGAAACTTTGTCAGAATGTCAAGTTCAAAAATGGGTCATTTGGGGTCAAAAACTAGGTCACTAGGTCAAATACTTAAAAAAAATTGTGTACACTCTAGAGGTCATATTTGTTACCCAATCTTGATGAAACTTTGTCAAATTGTTTATCTTAATTATATCTTGATCAAGTTCGGAAATGGGTCACATGAAGTTAAAAACTAGGTCACTAGGTCAAATATTGGAAAAACCTTGTGTACACTCTAGAGGCCGTATTTTTGACCCGAGCTTGATGCAACTTTGTGAGAATGTTTGTCTTAATTATATCTTGGTCAAGTTTGAAAATGGGTCACATGGGGTTAAAAACTAGGTCACTAGGTCAAATACTTGAAAAACCTTGTGTACACTCTAGAAGCCGTATTTCTGACCCAATCTTGATGAAACTTGGTCAGAATGTTTGTCTTAATTATATATTGGTCAAGTTCAAAAATGGGTCACATGGTGTTAAAAACTAGGTCACTAGGTCAAACTTTGGAAAAACTGTGTGTACACTCTAGAGGCCATATTTCTGACCCGATCTTGATGAAACTTGGTCGAAATGTTGTCTTATTTATATTTTGGTCAAGTTCGAAAATGGGTCCCATGGGGTCAAAAACTAGGTCACTAGGTCAAATACTTGAAAAACCTTGTGTACACTCTAGACGCCATATTTTTTTTCATTCGATCTTTACTAAACTTTACCAGATTGTTAATGTCAATAACAGCTCGGTAAAGTTTGTTTTTAGCTTATGGGATGGTGTGTTGTCCGTTTTCCGTCGTCCGTCGTCCGTCAACTTTTCTTGTGTACACTCTAGAGGCCACATTTCTGATGCAATCATCATGAAACTTTGTCAGAATGTTTGTCTCAATGAAATTTCGGTCAAGTTCAAAAATGGGTCATGTGGGGTCAAAAACTAGGTCACTAGGTCAAATACTTGAAAAAACTTGTGTACACTCTAGAGGTCATATTTGTTACCCAATCTGGATGAAACTTTGTAAAATTGTTAATCTTAATTATATCTTGATCAAGTTCGGAAATGGGTCACATGGAGTTAAAAACTAGGTCACTAGGTCAAATACTTGAAAAAAAACTTGTGTACACTCTAGAAGCCGTATTTCTGACCCAATCTTAATGAAACTTTGTCAAAATGTTTGTCTTATTTATATCTTGGTCAATTTTGAAAATGGGTCACATGGGGTTAAAAACTAGGTCACTAGGTCAAATACTTGAAAAACCTTGTGTACACTCTAGAAGCCGTATTTCTGACCCAATCTTAATGAAACTTTGTCAAAATGTTTGTCTTATTTATATCTTGGTCATGTTCAAAAATGGGTCACATGGTGTTAAAAACTAGGTCACTAGGTCAAACTTTGGAAAAACCGTGTGTACACTCTAGAGGCCATATTTTTGACCCGATCTTGATGCAATTTTGTCAGAATATTTGTCTCAATTATAGCTTGCGAAAGTTCGAAAATGGGTCACACAGGGTCAAAAACTAGGTCACTAGGTCAAATACTTGAAAAACCTTGTGTACACTATAGAGGCCATATTTCTGACCCGATCTTGATGAAACTTTGTCGAAATGTTGTCTTAATTATATTTTGGTCAAGTTCGAAAATGGGTCCCATGGGGTCAAAAACTAGGTCACTAGGTCAAATACTTGAAAAACCTTGTGTACACTCTAGACACCATGTAGTACGACTCAATTGATCAATGGTATAACAGCCAGTAGAGCGTTCACAGGCCCTCTTGGGCCTCTTGTGTCAATTCTTACACATAGCTATGTTGCACCCCCCCCCCCCCCCCCCCCCCCCCCACGACACTCACTCGAAAGTCTATTTTTTTTTTTTAAATTTATACCATATATAGCTATGTCTTCTCCCCCCCCCCCCCCCCTTTTATATCAGCTCCCTTTATTGCCTTTCGACCGCAAATTTCTTTAAAATGACAGCAATTTTGGATTAAAACAGATAAAAAATAACAAAATTTCACATAATTTTATATCCGCCCGTGTTTCTATATAAGCCCCATCCCGCAACCCCACCCCACATTGTTTAAGCCTTGTTTTCTGATGATATATACTAGCTATATAATTTATTATTCTCTGAAAAATCGAATAGTCAAGCTGCGCTGTTGTCCGACAGCTCTTGTTATTATTTCTGAAACACTTTTGAATGAGTTGTTTCCAAACTTCATATACACATAACAACTGATGACCTTATGTCTCAGTACATAACCCATTGTTGATTACCTAGTTTATAACAGAATTATGGCCCTTGTTTGACCTAAAAAAATCAACTTCAATATTGTGTAATGTCATGTAACATCGGAGTGGGGGTACTCATCCCCTTCAGTGCTAGGTCTAGTTTACCATAAATATGTCTACATAGACATTATTTATTGTTGTTGAGTAAATACCTTAAAATATATTGTAAAGAAGTGAGGAGTGTGATCGAGAGTACATGTAACAGTGTTCAGGGTCCTCCACAGGTTTGTTTTCAGGCGCTGGCATAGGCAACATTGCCCCCTCCCATTGTCGATTTTTTTTCCAATTCTAGGGTGCACCATATGCCCTGAGATGATTTTATAAAATGAAGATGGGGAAGAACTATATTAAAGAGAATATAATTAACTTTTTAAAACAAGGTTTATACAATATATAATTATATAGGTAGTATACATCATAGACCTTCATACATGGTATTTAGGTCTATGAATACATCAATGAAATATAATCTGTACATAAATATAATATAAAGTACCCTAGTACAAACTACAACATGACATAATATAATCTGCAATAAATATACCCCAATACAACAAACTCGTTATCCATTAAATTTAGACCATAATCAGCTACCATACACTTTACAATAATCTGCGTTTGAATAAAATAATATTAATATTCATTCTTTACATTGATTGCCCTTAAATTACATGTATTTATTTACTAACCATTTTCCATTTCCTCAACCCATTTGAAGTCTTTCTCCCAGTCTGGATTGAACCCGGTCAGTCTGACCCTGGCTCTTTTGGCGACTGGTTCAGATGCTGAGTCACAGACAGTAGGTGCAGCCTCAACATTTCTTACCACAAAAACCTGCCAATTCCCCCATCTAAGGGTCTCTTACTACTTTGCTTCGACATTTTGTTATGATAAATTAATAGAAACATCGGGCATTTTATAGCAAAGTAACCCAGTTTAACTTCATTAACTTAATTAATTAAAGATATTAACTAATCTCTGAAAGTATCGAGTAATTAAAATAATCTGCAACAAATTAATACTTACAAACTGCAGATGATCCACGCAGAGAGCCGACGAACATCAAAACATCATATATTTTTTTAACAACTCCTTAATAATCACTCATCATGTATTTAAATCACATTATCCAATCAATTATGTCACATCGCTTCATCTTATCTAATTAATCCCATCAAGTTTTGTTTGTCGGGACATAATAATGATCAACAATAATCTCAAGTGATACACAGCTAACGCAACGCGACAACACCGTATCTCTGCCTGATTTGACTGGTATATACAACTGTACACACTTGTCCTTGACGTGTAGTATTTCACACCGATAGCGCGTGACTTACATCCTGTGTAGAGGGTCTGGTTATAGTATGTGTCGGACGATAAGCAACATAAATCGAGTAAATCAAAGCACCGCGCTTGGGATTTAAAGGACCGCGCTAATTTCAAGGACAGCGCAAATAAGGATTTTGATTTTCAAGCGCTTAAAGGCGCTGTGGAGAACCCTGGTGTTTTCTTGCATACTGGATAACGTTATCCGTGTTTTAAATGAGTGCTGGAAAGCCTGATCTTATACATGGGGGCAGATTGCAGTCAATCGCATCAACAATGACGTCAATAACGTCAACAAATGCATGATGTCATTGTTTAAATAAATATGCAAAACGTAAGAAGTTTGCGACATCAACGCACAAAATGTCAATGATATGCAAGAAAAAGAATCAGTCATGGATATAGTGTTCAGATAGAGAAATTCCAACCCTCAATATAACTTATCGGTAATCGAAATCTCAGTCGACCCTCGGTTTAGATAAACATAACTGTGTCTTGTGTTGGAATTCCCGATCTTCACCGGATACCCATGAAAGATGCTTATATTCTCCCTTTGAAATGTTTGAATATCTACATTGTGGAGAATGAGTGTACATATGCACTCAGTACATTTGAAAAAGTAACACTTGGTATTTTACGAATTTCTAGAGATGTTAAAAATCCTCGTGCAAAATGTGTTTAACTGAAAGAAGTAGAGCAAATCTTATGCAAATGTTTATCGCCATATGTTAACCTTTGGGACAAAGAGACTTGTGTACTAACATATAATACAATCTTGATTTAAACAAACAAAATCAGTGGACTAAAAATAATCAAAAAATCAAAAATGTTGCGTTTTTAAATGTCCTCCCTTTAATATTTCCCTTCGTTTGTGGCAGGTATGTGGCAGTGTATATCAGCGGTTGCTGACAGAACATTTGAGAAGTTCCTTGACTTGACAGCTGAGAGGGTAAGCCACAGTATGATGCATAGTTGTTTTAAATCATGCCTAAAACAGAGATGCTGTCTTTGCTGATGTGGGCAGATATTGTAACATTCAGTGGGAAAGATGAATCATGGTATTGCTTGTATCTCTTTATATCTATGCGGTTTCTCTTTGTTGATTTCTTCCTTTTGGTGCCAAAGCTGGCTTTTTCTACAAACACACACATAACCCCAAAAGGTCAATATATGTCGATAATGCAAGTTTTGCATGCCCAAAATTAGATAAGGCATACTATTTGTTAGCAAAGGAAGACGAAGCATAAAGCAGAAAATGACTTCGAATCATACAGTAATATCTTAAGATTATTGCATACGCATTTACAATCTCCGTTTACTTTCAATGTAACAGGAAACGTCAATATTCGCCTCTATTGACGTGTAGTAAAGTCATATTGGTTGTGTAATGTATTCTCGTTCGTGATTAATGCAATTTTCTGTTCATGTCGAAGAAAGTCTGTCACGAGATTTAAACAATGTTGATTTCATTTTGAAAATTCCCATGATGTAATCACTAATGACTATATGTTTGTTTCAAATATTGTTTTTTGGTGAAAATTAAATGTTACAACCTATTATATTGTTCTAATTTTAAAAGAGTGTATGCAATGAAAAGGTTATTTGATTTATATTGGGATATATGCCCTCGTTCTTTAGCGCATAAATATTGCGCTCCTAAAGTCACGCAATATTAATACGCGAACAAACTCGTGCATATATCCCAATACAAATCTGATAACCTATAACTACAATAGGTTACTGTCACAATGTCTTTATTTCCTGCTTTCTAAACTTCGTACTAATACAAATTGTTTATGATGTTGAAATATAGAGAAGAAGCAAAAATAAAACCTTGGTTGGCAAATGGAATTTTACAGTAATTAGTTAAGGATGATGCGGTTACAGTAGAATTCACATTTGTCGTACTGAACTGTTTTAACAATGATGCTGTTCATTTTTCCAGGAGAGGACAGATGCCAGAGAGAATGAGCTAGAAATGCATGCGCAGTTTCTGCTTGTCAAGTTTAACCATCTACACAGGCGAATACGACGTGTGGCCGATAAATATTTGATTGGATTGGTCGATAAGTAAGTCTGCTCATTCAGTTTAAACATGTTTTATTTCGTATATGCGTAAGGCTGACCATAATAAATTGTTGGTTTGCTGTTTCCCTACCTACCCATGAAAAAGGGCCCTACCCAAAACTTTATATAGCAATTCTTTAACATTATTTTTGTTTGTTGCTATCTTCAGTATATTTTTCGTGAATTTCTTAAGGTGTTTACTGTCCTTGGCAAAAAAAAAATCACCTACCTACGGTACCTACCATTTATGAAATCCTGATTCGGGAAACAGCAAACAAATATTTTTTTGAGGATGGCCTAATAGCAATTGTTTGCAATACTACATTTACCGTATTTACCCTAAGAAGGGCACCTCCCCTAATAGTAGCACTATCAATATATAATAGCAATTGTTTGCAATACTACATTTACCGTATTTACCCTAAGAAGGGCACCTCCCCTAATAGTAGTACTATCAATATATAATAGCAATTGTTTGCAATACTACATTTACCGTATTTACCCTAAGAAGGGCACCTCCCCTAATAGTAGTACTATCAATATATAATAGCAATTGTTTGCAATACTACATTTACCGTATTTACCCTAAGAAGGGCACCTCCCCTAATAGTAGCACTATCAATATATAATAGCAATTGTTTGCAATACTACATTTACCGTATTTACCCTAAGAAGGGCACCTCCCCTAATAGTAGTACTATCAATATATAATAGCAATTGTTTGCAATACTACATTTACCGTATTTACCCTAAGAAGGGCACCTCCCCTAATAGTAGTACTATCAATATATAATAGCAATTGTTTGCAATACTACATTTACCGTATTTACCCTAAGAAGGGCACCTCCCCTAATAGTAGCACTATCAATATATAATAGCAATTGTTTGCAATACTACATTTACCGTATTTACCCTAAGAAGGGCACCTCCCCTAATAGTAGCACTATCAATATATAATAGCAATGTTTGCAATACTACATTTACCGTATTTACCCTAAGAAGGGCACCTCCCCTAATAGTAGCACTATCAATATATAATAGCAATTGTTTGCAATACTACATTTACCGTATTTACCCTAAGAAGGGCACCTCCCCTAATAGTAGTACTATCAATATATAATAGCAATTGTTTGCAATACTACATTTACCGTATTTACCCTAAGAAGGGCACCTCCCCTAATAGTAGCACTATCAATATATAATAGCAATTGTTTGCAATACTACATTTACCGTATTTACCCTAAGAAGGGCACCTCCCCTAATAGTAGCACTATCAATATATAATAGCAATGTTTGCAATACTACATTTACCGTATTTACCCTAAGAAGGGCACCTCCCCTAATAGTAGTACTATCAATATATAATAGCAATGTTTGCAATACTACATTTACCGTATTTACCCTAAGAAGGGCACCTCCCCTAATAGTAGCACTATCAATATATAATAGCAATGTTTGCAATACTACATTTACCGTATTTACCCTAAGAAGGGCACCTCCCCTAATAGTAGCACTATCAATATATAATAGCAATGTTTGCAATACTACATTTACCGTATTTACCCTAAGAAGGGCACCTCCCCTAATAGTAGTACTATCAATATATAATAGCAATTGTTTGCAATACTACATTTACCGTATTTACCCTAAGAAGGGCACCTCCCCTAATAGTAGTACTATCAATATATAATAGCAATTGTTTGCAATACTACATTTACCGTATTTACCCTAAGAAGGGCACCTCCCCTAATAGTAGCACTATCAATATATAATAGCAATTGTTTGCAATACTACATTTACCGTATTTACCCTAAGAAGGGCACCTCCCCTAATAGTAGCACTATCAATATATAATAGCAATGTTTGCAATACTACATTTACCGTATTTACCCTAAGAAGGGCACCTCCCCTAATAGTAGTACTATCAATATATAATAGCAATGTTTGCAATACTACATTTACCGTATTTACCCTAAGAAGGGCACCTCCCCTAATAGTAGCACTATCAATATATAATAGCAATGTTTGCAATACTACATTTACCGTATTTACCCTAAGAAGGGCACCTCCCCTAATAGTAGCACTATCAATATATAATAGCAATGTTTGCAATACTACATTTACCGTATTTACCCTAAGAAGGGCACCTCCCCTAATAGTAGTACTATCAATATATAATAGCAATTGTTTGCAATACTACATTTACCGTATTTACCCTAAGAAGGGCACCTCCCCTAATAGTAGTACTATCAATATATAATAGCAATTGTTTGCAATACTACATTTACCGTATTTACCCTAAGAAGGGCACCTCCCCTAATAGTAGCACTATCAATATATAATAGCAATTGTTTGCAATACTACATTTACCGTATTTACCCTAAGAAGGGCACCTCCCCTAATAGTAGCACTATCAATATATAATAGCAATGTTTGCAATACTACATTTACCGTATTTACCCTAAGAAGGGCACCTCCCCTAATAGTAGTACTATCAATATATAATAGCAATGTTTGCAATACTACATTTACCGTATTTACCCTAAGAAGGGCACCTCCCCTAATAGTAGCACTATCAATATATAATAGCAATGTTTGCAATACTACATTTACCGTATTTACCCTAAGAAGGGCACCTCCCCTAATAGTAGCACTATCAATATATAATAGCAATGTTTGCAATACTACATTTACCGTATTTACCCTAAGAAGGGCACCTCCCCTAATAGTAGTACTATCAATATATAATAGCAATTGTTTGCAATACTACATTTACCGTATTTACCCTAAGAAGGGCACCTCCCCTAATAGTAGCACTATCAATAAATAATAGCAATTGTTTGCAATACTACATTTACCGTATTTACCCTAAGAAGGGCACCTCCCCTAATAGTAGCACTATCAATATATAATAGCAATTGTTTGCAATACTACATTTACCGTATTTACCCTAAGAAGGGCACCTCCCCTAATAGTAGCACTATCAATAAATAATAGCAATTGTTTGCAATACTACATTTACCGTATTTACCCTAAGAAGGGCACCTCCCCTAATAGTAGTACTATCAATATATAATAGCAATGTTTGCAATACTACATTTACCGTATTTACCCTAAGAAGGGCACCTCCCCTAATAGTAGCACTATCAATATATAATAGCAATGTTTGCAATACTACATTTACCGTATTTACCCTAAGAAGGGCACCTCCCCTAATAGTAGCACTATCAATATATAATAGCAATGTTTGCAATACTACATTTACCGTATTTACCCTAAGAAGGGCACCTCCCCTAATAGTAGTACTATCAATATATAATAGCAATGTTTGCAATACTACATTTACCGTATTTACCCTAAGAAGGGCACCTCCCCTAATAGTAGTACTATCAATATATAATAGCAATGTTTGCAATACTACATTTACCGTATTTACCCTAAGAAGGGCACCTCCCCTAATAGTAGTACTATCAATATATAATAGCAATGTTTGCAATACTACATTTACCGTATTTACCCTAAGAAGGGCACCTCCCCTAATAGTAGTACTATCAATATATAATAGCAATTGTTTGCAATACTACATTTACCGTATTTACCCTAAGAAGGGCACCTCCCCTAATAGTAGTACTATCAATATATAATAGCAATGTTTGCAATACTACATTTACCGTATTTACCCTAAGAAGGGCACCTCCCCTAATAGTAGTACTATCAATATATAATAGCAATTGTTTGCAATACTACATTTACCGTATTTACCCTAAGAAGGGCACCTCCCCTAATAGTAGTACTATCAATATATAATAGCAATTGTTTGCAATACTACATTTACCGTATTTACCCTAAGAAGGGCACCTCCCCTAATAGTAGCACTATCAATAAATAATAGCAATTGTTTGCAATACTACATTTACCGTATTTACCCTAAGAAGGGCACCTCCCCTAATAGTAGTACTATCAATATATAATAGCAATTGTTTGCAATACTACATTTACCGTATTTACCCTAAGAAGGGCACCTCCCCTAATAGTAGTACTATCAATATATAATAGCAATTGTTTGCAATACTACATTTACCGTATTTACCCTAAGAAGGGCACCTCCCCTAATAGTAGCACTATCAATATATAATAGCAATTGTTTGCAATAGAAGCATATAGGATCAGAATGGCAGAATGTTGTTCGTATTCAGTTCTTCTGCTTTTAAATTAGTGGGTCAGTAAGAAAGTCGTCTGCCGGAATGAATACTATGTTACATTATTGTGTCACTGTGTTGTCTGCTTGGCCCCAGTTGGTGATGGGCCAAAGAAATAGCCAACTGTAGTCACAACAGGAGGTAGAACTCCCCCAATGTGACATGGAAACTGAATATTATGATTTGAATTGAATGGGGATCAAGAAGAATGGGGTTCATTTCCAGTAATCACCTTCATCTCCATTATTCCCATTATTTGCTCCATGTCAACCCAATATGAACTAAGCTGTTAAAGAGTTTGTAAAACACCATTCATTCATTCTGTGTTACCTCCTTGTCTAATATTAGTTGTACCAATTTTGACAATCTTTCTTGCACATTTTCTTCCATTCAAAGTTACTCAAAAAAAATCTTAATTCACAATCCATTAATACCTTCTTTTTTTTTTATTAAAAATAACATTTATTTCTCTGGAAATGCTTGTTCAGTAATTGATATAAATTACTTTTCTGTGCACTGACAAGCAAGTTTCTACAATTTTAGTCCCTTAGACCATTAGGTTTTACGGAGCTGCATAAAACTTTTTAACAAAATAATCCTTTCCATGTTTTCTACTTGCAGATTTCCCCACCTTCTGTGGAGTGGTAATGTTCTGAAGACCATGTTGGATATACTGCAGCTACTGTCTAAGTCACTTGAAGTTGTACGTACCCTAGATATAAATGTCTTATTTTACTTTGTTTGTACTGCGTTGATTTGATAACAACTGCTGTATACAAATCACTGGCCTGATTATATTAGATGTATGTAGATTTAGTACTTTAATTTTAAGTAGGCTGTTTAGAGCTATGAGATGTTGGAAAGTGCTGGTAAGGACAGATGCTGTGCGATTAATTACCCTGTGGTGGTATAATGTTTTAACAGCGGAGTGATATGCCGTAAAATTTATTCTGTTCTTTTCATGGTTTTCCAAGATGCTTGGTATTTGCTCAGACATTGACAGAGGTTGTATATGGATGCAAGGAACGACAACTCTGGGTAGAGATTGGATTACCAGAAGATTGTGGTCATGATGTGATCTAGGCACAATTTAAGACACATCACTTTTCCTGTTATTTTATTTGTATGAGTTCAGTCTACAAACTTTCGGTTCACCCCTTGTTCCACTACCAATTTTGACTTATGATTCTCTTATGATACCTGTTATATAATACTTACATAAAAGGAGCAGTACATGATTCTTATATACAGTCTTTCATACAATAATCATATAAGTATCATATGAAAATCGTATACAAGTTGAAATTGTTTTTTTCATGAGAATCATATGAAAATGTGTGTTTTCAAAATTTATCTCATATGAAAATTATATGAAACCCTATTATATTAATATCATAAGATAGGCCTTATATGAAAATCGTATGTGGCTTGTTTAATATAAGTATGATATGATTTTCATATGAGAATGCAGTCATGTTTATTATACCCCCGCTTTCACAAAGTGAAGAGGCTTTATATAAATGACGTTGTCCGTAACGTCGCATCCCGTTGCGCAACACATATTTGTTCCGTTGTCATATGACACTTTTTTGTCCTGTCCCGTCCCATTACTAGCATGTCTCAAACAGTTTTGAATGGGTTGTCCCCAAACTTCATATACTCATAACAACAGATGACCTTATGTCCCTCTACATCACCCATGGTTGATTGCATAATTTATTACAGAATTGTTGGACTTAAAATATGAGGAGGTATTCATCACCTTCAGTGATAGTTCTAGTTATACGTGGCAAATTTAAATTTACCTATTACATGTAAAGTCAAGGAAGTGTTACACTGTACCGTTGATATGTTCTTGTTTTCAGGATCCTCATCAGCATGCCCCCGAGTTTCAAGTTCCGGGGACAGACTATGTGCTACGAGTGAAAGACAACATCCTAGAAAGAGAGGTGAGAATGTTAGATGCTTCATAGCTAGTTGATCAGGAAAGAAACTATGAAATGGTAATAGCCATTTTACCTTTTAAACTGCATCATGAAAACAGAAAATGAGAACTCTGATGAAGTAAAATTGAAAAAAAAATCTGTTTTTTTTTTGTTGATTTTACTGTTGCAGGGGAGGTAAAGTGATAATTTTACTGTTTCAGGGGAGATAACAGTTTTGATTTTACTGTTTCTGGGGAGATAACTGTTGATTTTACTGTTTCAGTGGAGATAGCAGTGTTGAATTTATACTGTTTAAGGGGAGATAACTGTTGATTTTAATGTTTCAGGGGAGATAACAGTATTCATTTTAATGTTTCAGGGGAGATAACTGTGGTGACTACTGTTTTAGGGGAGATAACTGGATTTTACTGATTACTGTTTCCGGGAATCTCAAAGTAAAGTTTATAAAAAACATGTTTTGTAGGTTTAGAGAATAACTGGGTTGATATTAATTACTGTTTTAGGAATATATTTCATATCATGGTATTAATCGGTAAAACCTGAACTTTGACCTTTCAGAACACGGTGAAGGATTTTGCTGCCCGTAGTTCCCAGATTCTCCAGGAAGCCATGAAGTGGGCTCCAAATGCCACCCGGTCCCATCTGATGGATTATTTGCTTCAAATGGACAACACGGCCCAGGGACTTTTCCAGCACAGCGGGCTCGCACTGGCAACTGAGAGTGTTCTCAACTATGCTGGTTTTAACAAGAACGCAGTTGCACTTGGGGTAAGCTGCAATTAACCAATGCTAATGGCATACATAACTGAGAATGTTCTCATCTTATATTTAAGACAGAAAGAATATAATACTATTATTGCACACAGGGTATAATTGTCTTTAATTTTAGACCAATTTAAAATTCCTGCTGTGAAAAATGACAAATTCTATAAATAAAAAAATAGCATAAAATAGGCCATAGTCACACTTTTGAAAAAATATATATTTACGGACATTTTTAGTAAACATAGAAATATTTTGAAAATACCACTGCATTCCAAACATAATTTTCTTCAATTTGAGACCATTTACAGACTTTTTCTTTAAGAACTGACAATTTATGAAAGAACATATGTGGATTTGTGTGGAATTTTCTATCTGAAAGTGTAAGTTGCGAATCTCTGAAGTATTAAGTCTCTGGACCCATCTCCGCATTACTCCTTACTCAGGATTGTAAGAGTGACAAAACATTTACAGTTTTTGAACATCACTAACAGAAAAAATTAATCCAAATGTAACTTATTTTGTTTTTGTTTGTACAGTCGATTCTTTGTGATTTTCTAGGGTTGGTTTTGTTTTACAAATTTTCAGGAAAACTATCTCTTACATTTTATATCAATATTTCATGGTTTCAGTGCAACAGTGTTGTATCTTCTTCTGTATAAATATGTATTTGCAACAGTTCTGCATTGAACTCCTGATTTGAAATAAATATATCCTCTAGCATTTTGCAGAGCCTGTCTGTCTGTCCATTCTTTCACACCTCATTTTGTTCTCTCTGACTTTTGAACCAGTGGAGGAATTTTGATGATTTAAGGAAATGTAAGTGTCAACGTGTGTGAACAACTCCCATATCCATAATATCAAGGTCAAGGTCACACTGGGGTGTCAAGTGTCAATAGTGGGATATTTTTTGGCCACTTTATAATATTTGAACCAGCACCTAGGTCCCCATGATCAACGTCAAGGTCACACTCCTAGATCAAACTTGGGTATTTTTGTATCCGCTCTTTAACTTTTGAACCAGTTAAGAGTTTCTGGTGAAAATGTAAGTCATCTTGAATATCACAAACAACTCCCAAGGTCACTACAATCTCAATCAAGGTCCAAGGAGGTGGGGTTTCAAAGGTCAAAAAATGGGTATTTTTATGTTTGCTAGCTTGAAAGAGCTTATGTTGATGGAAGCCCTGGCTTCTTTGTCCGGTTATACTTGTGTCAAAGGTAGTGTTGTCTTTTGGTCTGCTGGTCAAGGTCAAAGTGAGCTTCTCATGAACAGACTCAATAAAAATCAAGTCTGCTGCTTTATTCTCCTTATTGTGTTTGTTGCTCTCAAAGGATCACCTTTATCAGTATTTATTAAACTTGTATTTTAAAATGTGTTCTGCATTAGCAAGTTCTATGTGACTTAACTTCACAAAACTTTATTGAGTCTTGGAACTTGAATAACACATACATATCTTCTCCCCAGCAAGCTCTTGCCGTAACCAACAGGCAAATTGGCAGTAACATCATCACCTTCGAGAAGATGTTGAAAACATTCAACCTGTTTTGGCTTGGGTGTAATCTCTTTATTAAATTTACGCACAGCTTCTGTAATGTTCTCAACGGAATACATGTTTGTTTACAAGTAAACGGTGAGCATATTAAATATGTATTCGCTAAAATTGATTATTTTTTTATAAATAAATTATTTTTGTAACCAGATACCGTTTTTCACACTATTTTCCTATATTATGAACAAAGAAAGTTGAAATATTTCACAAAAAAATTAAACTTAGCTGCTTGTATTATGCTTGTTAAGACATTAAGGATTTTTACCCTATTTGCTGTTTTGTCAAAGAATGTCTCAAATGTCTTGGCTTTTGTTACAGCACACAGTTTAAAAGAATAGATGAATATAAATTTGATTTTGTATATCTGTATCACTTGTATATCATAATGTTATACTTGTTTAACGTATTGTTATGTATGGCAGTTTTAGATAATTAATGACATCTTGTGTACTGTGTGCCACTTTATCGTGCAAACCACCACCTCAACCCAAGTATATAATTGTGTATATATATGTATATAATTATATATAACAAGAATGAATTTGTACATGGATGTCCATGTGTTTGTGCATGTCTGTATATTTGTATGTGTGCACAATAGTTTAAAGGAAATATCACTGTTTTTGTTTTGTTATATATGTTTTGCATTGTATATGTATGACTTTACAGAGGGCACCAATGGGAGATTAGTGTTGGCTAATTGGGTCACCCTCTATAAATAAAAACATTTATTCATTCATTCATTGTTCATTCGTTCGTGCGTTCGTTCATTCATTCATGCATTCATTCATTTATTCATTCATTCGGAATGGCATTATTGGATAGCTGCTGAAATATTTAATTCATAACTTTCACATGACATCATCAAAATAAATTGACCAATCAGTAATCAATAAAATAAAACACCTCCACATTCTGGTAGTGGGTAAACTCGGTGTTTATCGTTGGTGCTCAACTGAATTTAGCCCTTTATAAAACTAGTTTATAGTGATAATTATATTAAAAGCTTTATTTTTTGTATACATCTATGTATCTTCTTTTGGTGTTGTCGATTTTAAAAACAACAATATGGATACATTTAATTTAAATCATGGTCTAATGTTTTCATTTTTCATATAGAGTTTGAGGATAAAGTCCGAGTAAACCCCTTTATTTTCACCGACTGAATATCGCAACCTACCGGAAGTTGACCAGATGTGAAAGTTATGAATATGATGCATTTATGTGTAACAAACACTCTTATTTAAATGACATAATGTTCTAGTTTGACTTTGTATATCTGTATCACTTGTATATTGGAATGGCGTTATTGGATAGCTGGTGGAATATTAAATATGATGCATTTGTTTGTAACAAACTTACTTATTAAAATGACGTATTATTCTAGGAAAGTGATGTCAAGGTTTGTGTTGTATATTTTCCCTAAAAACCAAAACTAGCCATGGCAACCATTACAATATTTACCTTATTCCCAGGTATACATCCTCTTCCCCTTTTGTTTGCCAAATGGACAGGTAGAGGGTGAGTGGGTTATGGGTAGTCTTTACATACATATAGAACAACTATGCCAGATGAGGTTTATTATAGAAAGTTGAAACATATTTAACTGAAAACTTTCCTTTAACAGATAGAAACATTTCTTTAAAAATATAGAAATATATACATACGTGTAAATTGACTGAGAAAAATTAATGGGTGTCTTTGAAATGATTTTAATTCAGCTTTATATATCGACACAAAATTGATTTAAACCCTATAATCTTTCTCACATTTTAAGGTATATAACTTTGTTTTGTTCAAGTTAAAAATGGTCATCTCTCTCCTCTCTCCCCTCACACCCCACCCCAACCCACCATTCCCTCTGTGGGATTATTATTTGGCTGATTTGAGATATGGTTTAATGCTATAGACTATGCTGCTTAGAATTATTAGACCAACAGTTATTAGGTTTATTCTTTCCAGTATATTTATAAATTTTAAGCCATGTTTGCTGTATCCAAAGATTGGGATTTGTTTATTTCATGCTATAGTTGCAGTGCTAGATTGAAAATAAAGTTATATTTTAATATTTAGCTCTACTGATCGAAAATAGCAGTGCTTATGCCGTAGTCCGCGTCCGTCATTCGTCCTTCCATCTGTGAACTCTTTTTGTGGCAACTACTTCTCTTAAACTACTTGATATATTTTCATGAAACTTCACACGAACATTGCCCTTGATGTCTTATGAGTCTTAAGTAAAAGAAATCATGTTTATTTGAAATTCAAGATGGCCACCACTGATAAAAATAGATTTTTAAAATACCATTTTTTGGTGATTAATTCTGGAAAAAAAAAAGTGGTATTCATTTAGAACCTTTACTAACATGACCGGCATGACATGTAGTTGGTTCTAAACAAAATTCATTTTGATTTGACGTTAAACATGGCCACCGGTGGCCATCTTTGTTTACTTAGATTTATATAGGAAAAACTTGTGGTGACTACTCCTCTGAAACTACTTGATGGATTTTCGTGAAACTTTATAGAACTGTTACACTTGATGTTCAGTTGGTCCTAAGTAAAAAACAGGTTATGAAATAAACCTTCAAAACAAATCTTGTTTGTTTTAAATTTTGAACAGTACAGCTATTTCATTGGCACCAGTGAGGCTTGAACCTTGTTTACCATTCCATCCACTGGGTCATGCTAGTTCAAGTATCTGTTTAAGATGTATAAACAACCAACATACTGTGTATCATTAAACATGCTATTGTTTATGATGTATTCCATTCCTCCAGTCAACCAAAGTTACTATACTCTACTACACCATGATAGCAATCCCTAACCCCTCAAGTCCCATGAAGATATATGCCCCAGATTCACAAACGTTTTGAGTATCTCCAAATATTACATTTATTGCTCAAACCAATGTCATAAGTTAGGTGCTGAGCCCAGAGTTTCTATGAAGTTACTTGTGAAAAGTTTTGTTATTTTGAAACCTGGCGTTTAAATATCAAAAATATAGTTATTATACCTTCTGTGAAGTTTTTTTTTTATGGAGTCGACATTAACCTTAACCCGCTACATATATATAATGGACTGTTCTTTCTTTGAATTAAGACCATTCCATTTATGTGACGAAGGGGTGTTTGGGGGAAAACAATTGATCATTGGACATTGTAAACCCTGATCAGTCTACGATGTTACTCGCAGGCTGATCTGGGTTTACAATGGACGCATAGGCTATTATAAGTGGTGCTTAGCGGGTTGAGGGTTAAGTTAGAGATATGTTATTTGGATTATTCCCCTTACATTCAGTAAAGTTCAATACCTGATTGTGGTCATACCATATGTGTTGATGTCATGTAGAGAATTGTTTATAATTTGTAAGGTTGAATATCACTTTAGGTATTGCTAGACAATGAGGGTAATGTGTGATTAACAATAACTTGGCCCAGATCCTTTCTTATCTAAATGTTATCTATACTTTACAGAGCTCCACGCTGGATCGACGACCCAAGTGTGTGACAACTGACAGTTCCAGTTTTATGGCCAACCTCAGTCTGAGGAGTAGATTTATAGGCGAGGTAAGTCAATAGGAGAGATAGGTCAGCAGGAGAGATAGGTCAATAGGAGAGGTAGGTCAATAGGTGAGGTAGGTCAATAGGAGAGGTAGGTCAATAGGAGGGGAATGTCAGTAGGAGAGGAAGGTCAATATGGGAGGCAGGTCAATAGGAGAGGAATGCCAATAGGAGAGGTAGGTCAATAGAAGAGGAAGGATAATATGAGAGGTAGATCAATAGGAGAGGAAGGTCAATAAGAGAGAAAGGTCAATAGGAGAGGTAGGTCAATAAGAGAGGTAGGTCAATAGGAGAGGTAGGTCAATAAGAGAGGAAGGTCAATAGGAGAGGTAGGTCAATAGAAGAGGAAGGATAATATGAGAGGTAGATCATTATGAGAGGAAGGTCAATAGGAGAGGAATGTCAATTGGAGAGGAAGGTCAATAGGTAGGTCAATAGAAGAGGTAGGTCAATAGGAGATGTAGGTCAATAGGTAGGTCAATAGGAGAGGAAGGTCAATAGGTAGGTCAATAGAAGAGGTAGGTCAATAGGAGAGGTAGGTCAATAGAAGATGTAGGTCAATAGAAGAGGTAGGTCAATAGAAGATGTAGGTCAATAGAAGAGGTAGGTCAATAGGAGAGGTAGGTCAATAGGAGAGGAAGGTCAATAGGTAGGTCAATAGGAGAGGTAGGTCAATAGGTAGGGCAATAGAAGATGTAGGTCAATAGAAGAGGTAGGTCAATAGAAGATGTAGGTCAATAGAAGAGGTAGGTCAATAGGAGAGGTAGGTCAATAGGAGAGGTAGGTCAATAGGAGAGGTAGGTCAATAGAAGAGGTAGGTCAATAGAAGATGTAGGTCAATAGAAGAGGTAGGTCAATAGAAGATGTAGGTCAATAGAAGAGGTAGGTCAATAGGAGAGGTAGGTCAATAGGAGATGAAGGTCAATAGGAGAAATAGGGCAATAGGAGAGGAAGGTCAATAGGAGAAGGTCAGTAAAAGAGGTAGGTCAATATGAGAGGTAGGTCAATAGGACAGGAAGGTCAGTAGGAGAGATGGGTCAATAGGAAAGGAAGGTCAATAGGAGAGGTAGGTCAATAGGAGAGGTAGGTCAATATGAGAGGTAGGTCAATATGAGAAGAAGGTCAATAGGAGAGGTAGGTCAATAGGAGAGATATGTCGGTCAATAGGAGAGATAGTTCAATAGGAGAGGAATGTCAATAGATTAGGTAAGTCAATAGAAGTGGTAGGTCAATAGGAGAGGTAGGTCAATAGGAGACGAAGGTCAATAGGAGATATATGTCAATAGGAGAGGAAGGTCAACATGAGAGATAGGTCAATAGGAGAGGAAGATCAATAGGAGAGGAAGATCAATAGGAGAGGAATGTCAATAGGAGAGATAGGTCAATAGTAGAGGAAGGTCAATAGGAGAGATAGGTCAATATGAGAGAAAGGTCAAAGGGAGAGATAGGTCAATAGGAGAGGAAGGTCAATATGACAGGTAGGTCAATAGGAGAGATTGATCAATAGGGGAGGAAGGTCAATAGGAAAGATAGGTCAATAGGATAGGAAGGTCAATAGGAGAGGAAGGCCAATAGAAGAGGAAGGTCAATAGGAGAGGTATGTCAATAGCAGAGAAAGATCAATAGAAGAGGTAGGTCAATAGGAGAGGAAGGTCAATATGAGGGGTATGTCAATAACAGAAGTAGGTCAAAAGGAGAGGTAGGTCAATACGAGAGTTATGTCAATAGGAGAGGAAGGTCAATAGGAGAGGAAGGTCAATATGACAAATGCGTTAATAGACAAGGAAGGTGAATAGGAGAGGAAGGTCAATAAAAGAGGTAGGTCAAAAGGAGAGGTAGGTCAATAGGAGAGATATGTCAATAGTAGAGGAAGATCAATAAAAGAGGAAGGTCAATAGGAGAGGTAGGTCAATAGGACAGGAAGGTCAATATGAGAGATATGTTAATAGGAGAGGAAGGTCAGTAGGAGAGTAAGGTCAATAAAAGAGGTAGGTCAAAAGGAGAGGTAGGTCAATGGTAGAGATATGTCAATAGGAGAGGAAGATCAATAGAAGAGGAAGGTCAATAGGAGAGGTAGGTCAATAGGTGAGGTAAGTCAATAGGAGAGGTTATGTCAATAAAAGAGGTAGGTCAATAGGAGAGAAATGTCAATAGGAGAGGTAGGTCAAAAGGAGAGGTAGGTCAGTAGGAGAGATATGTCAATAGGAGAGGAAAATCAATAGAAGATGAAGGTCAATAGGAAAGGTAGGTCAATAGGAGAGGTATGTCAATAGTTTAGAAAGGTCAATAGGAGAGGTAGGTCAATAAAAGAGGTAGGTCAATAGGAGAAATATGTCAATAGGAGAGGAAGGTCAATAGGAAGGTAGGTCAATAAGAGTTTGTTTGTTTGTATGGTGTTTTTAGGTCATTTTCATATAAGGTTATATATGACGGTTGATTTTTTGTGGTGAAGGTAGGTCAATAGGAGAGAAAGGTCAATAGGAAAGATATATCAATAGGAGAGATATGTCAATAGGAGAGGAAGATCAATATGAGAGGTAGGTCATGATTATTATTCAGCAAACGCATGAACACAAAAATCAAACTCATGTTATACCAATATTATGGATGTATTGGAAACTGTAATGAAAATGCTTTCCCTACAAGGGTATATTAACTTCATTATAAACAGTGGCATAGAATCATGAATAGGTGGTGTCAACGTAGCGAAATCCTCTCCGTTAGCCATGGTTAATGATGACAATCTCGCTGTCTGATCGTGTCATCCAGCATTTAGCCTGTTAATAATGCTTAATTGTGTCTGTCAGACACCGGACGTCGGTAGGTAGAGTGTATGCCTGACTACCGTATTTCCCTTAATAAGAGCGCTTCCTTAATAGAATACAGTATTCCAGCTGCATCATTAGATTAAAGTGTCTGTATGGTGACCATAATTCTTAACTCTGTCATGATTTACTCTCCCGATATCAATGAAAAGTTATATTTTCCTATGTTTGTGTCCAGATATCGGGTATGAGGAGTATATGTGGCGACGTGGAGCTTGTGAAGCTGCTGTGTGACAGGTTACAGACGGCATGCAGACAAACAGGTGATACATTTTATAAACCCTTTGGTTCTCAGATTTATTTTCTGAAAAACTTCCACAGAAGGAGGGGGGAAAAATGTCTGAACCTTAACAATTATTGTAAGTGTGTATCTTGTAATATGTTAGTCTCATTGTAAAACATAACATTGACTATTCTAATTTTACATGAATTTTTAAAAATAATCACATGGTCGTTTGAAATGCAGGAACAAAATATGGATACTGGTTACTTTTCTTATTTTTTTAGCTCTGCTGGCCTTCGCTCTACTGGCGGAAGGCCAGCAGAGCTTATGCGATGGCGAGTTGGCCGACGTCCCTCAACTTTTGTCTTACGATAGGGACTTCATTATTAATCGGATCTTTACGAAACTTTGTCTTTATATTAATGAAAGCTCGGATGAGTTTGAAAACCAGCCAGATCGGATTAGTAACATCAGAGTTATGGCCCTTGTTTTGCTGAAAAATGACATATTAAGCCTTGTTTACACTCTAGCATCCTCATTTTGTATTTGATCTTTACGAAACTTTGCCCATGTATTTATATCAATGAAAGCTTGAATGAGTTTGAAAACCAGCCAGTTTAGACCAGTAACACGGGAGTTATTGCCCTTGAGTTAACAAAAATTGCTATATTTTGTCTTGTCAACACTCTAGCGCCTCTATTTTTCATCCTACCTTTACCAAACTTTGCCAGATTGTTGCTAGTGATGAAAGCTCGGTCAAGTACAAAAACCAGCCAGATTGCACCAGTAACACCAAAGTAATGGCCCTTGAATTATTGAAAAATTTGTAAAACTCTAGCACCTTCATGTTTCATCCGATCTTTACCAAACTTTACGAGATTGTTATGATAGGGCCTTCATTTTGCCGTATTTCAGCAAAACTTTGCAGGGATGGTCAGTACCAAACCTAGTTGTGCATATCATCACCTTGTTCCGGTTGAGTGGTTTTTGGCAGAGTTATGGCCCTTTAAGGGTTTTTATACACATAATTTGCATGGACTGGTTTTGCTGAACCCTTGGCCGGATTTCAACGAAACTTGGCAAATAACCATACCAAAGTACAACTAGGGCCTCTTGTTTAATTTGTCAGCATGGATCAAGGGTTTCTGTTGTGGTTGGTTTTTTTTGTGTGTTTTTTTTGCAATGTTATAAAAGAAGTACTGATGGGAATTTTATGATGACAACCCTTGATATAAGAGCCGTTTTAGCCAGTAGAGCGTCCACAGGGTATGTTTAAATGGAATAGCCCTAAGAGAAGTCATGACGTTGTTTGGTTGTTTAAATTATGTCAGATATTTCATGCCAGCGCAAAGTGATGCCTGTGTCTCACCTGTTTCTTCGAAGGTGAGACAAAAATGGCCCGTAATATATTTTAGGTGTGGATGTTGAGGTTATAATAGTATTTTTATACAGGATTTCATGTTTACTTTATATATTCATTTGTTTGTACAGATGCAGAGCAGTGTAAACAGGCCATGTTTAGAGTGAGTTCCCTACTCATATATATGGAAGGTAGGTGACTTTAATAAAAGTAATCAAATAATAAATAACATGTTACCCTGTAATGATATGTATTCATATTATTTTTATGCCCCAGGTCTTGAAGAGCTGGTGGCATAGTGTTTGGACTATTCTTCTGTCCAAGCGGCATCAGGATTTATGGCTACACTATATCCCCAAGGATCTGCGTAATTTATGCAAATAAATATACAGCATTTAACACTTTTACCGATCTCCATCTTCAGAATGTATGGTATGTTCTATTGTCGAAGTGTTTTGTACTTGTCACTCATGTGTAGAATATGTTCATGTACTATATGATGCAAGACTCCATTAGAACATATTCAGAACAAATCTACGCGTGACAAAACGAACATTTCATAGAGTGGTTTATGTTTACTTCTTAAAACATACTGAAATAATGTAACATTAATAGGTACTGTAATCCTGTCAATATTTCCCGTAAAAAAATATGAAAACATAGCTTCAGGTAAAAGCGTTCTCGGGCAGAAAAAAGTATAAATATCGATCACAACATTAATATAATTACGAGTTATCTTTCCATGAATGAAGATGTTTCTTCGGAGTCAATTGTTCGGCAAACATTGATTTAATTGTCCAAAGTGATGCAAATTAAAAAAAGAAACACAAAAACAAAACATAGATACACAAACACATAAGTTGACAATTTAGTTGAAACTGTGCAATTTACAATAGTAATTGAGAGGAAAAAAAGCAAATGTGTTCAAAATTTAATGAAGGATAAAAATATCCATAAGAAAGAAATGATTGGGGTAAAATACCCAAATATTAAAAAATGAAGGGTAAAAAACCCAAATTGTAAAATCCTTATCTAGAGCTCTGTTCAAAGCTCAAAAGTTTGGTGGCTTATCTCCTAAACCAGTGGGCAAAGTTAGATTTGCTTTTGTATAATGCTTATCACATCATAACGACATGTATTGTTTAGCTCCAGGGTTCCTTTCACCAATGTCAAGGTCACACAGATTGCAAAGGTCAAAGTTGAGTAGCTTTGTGGACTGTCATATTTCCTAACGATGTTCACATCATGACGACGTTTCGCATTCGACAGCAAGGTTCTTGTTGCCAAGGTCGAAGTTGGATAGCTTCGTGTCTTTGCCTCATCTCAGTAGCTGGTTTGCAGATTTGAATTTCTTTTTGCATAAATGTGTATCACATCAGGACGATGTGTCACGTTTTATCTCCCAGATTCCTGTCCCCAAGGTCAAGTTAAAACTTACATCCCAAGTGTCAAAGTTGGATAAAATATCTGCAATATATAGCCAGGGTATTCATAAAAAGTTCAGACATTTCTTGTTTGCTATTGTTTTTCCGCAATCAGGAGCAACCTTTTCATTTGAACATTTCCAAAATACTGTTTATGTATTTTCTGCCCCGATTGAACTTGCAGCACTGCAATGTCAGCGCCAACTAGATTCATTCCGATGTTTCTACCAACCTATTTTCTCGTTACATGTAAATTTGGTTATTTAGTTGTACTTTTACACATGCAATTTTAGTTTTTTGCAGTTTAATATACCGTAACATTTATTATTTTTAGCTCGACTGTTCGAAGAATAAGAGAGCTTATGTAATCACGTTGGTGTCCCACATCAAAGTTTGCGTGTAAGCTGTGTTTACAAGTCTATATCTCTTACATTTCTTATCCTAGCACAACCAAATTTGGCCATGAGCTTATAGCCTTATCTAAAGAGCTGCTTAAGTAATTTTGGTTCCTGTAACCCCTGGGCTCCCATGGTACCCAAAATGTGTCTCATTTCACATCAAATTGTGTGTGTAAGCTGCATTTACAGGTCTATATCTCTTACATTTCTTGTCCTAGCTCAACTAAATTTGGGAATTGGTTTCCTTATAGTATGTTGTAAAGGGCTGCGTAAGTAATTTTGTCTTCTACAAATTCTGGGCTCTCATGGAACCCAAATTGTGATCGCTCATAAAATGTGCAATAAAGGCAGATCTAGGTTTGCGTGTAATCTGTTGTATATATCTATATCTCTTAAAATGTTTTTTCTTATGTCACCCAAATTTTGGTTTGGGATTTCTTATAGCATTACTCATACTTCACCCTTATTGGAGCATGGGCTCCCTCCTCCCCCCACCTTCCCCCCGCCAACCCAAAACCTGATTTATTTATTTTTATAAATATTATTTATTTTTTACATATTTCTGTGTTGTTTCATATAGCTATGTTGCAATAATGAAGTATCTATAAAAAAAACTGAAATAAGGCCACAATAAAAAGTTGCTAGATTCTCATCCCTTCCCTCCCAAAGTTGCCTTTGGCCCACACAATTCTTTAAAATGACAGCAATTTAAAGACTGCTGATAAAAATGAAAAACTGATAAAAACTGATAAAAATGAAAAATAAAATTTTCGCACCCTGCCCCAAATTTTACTATAATTTGTATGAGATTCTAACAATAATTTTATATCGGCTCGAGTTTCTATATCTGACCCGCCCCCCAACCCCATATTGTTTTAACCTTGTTTTCTGAGGTTATATACTGGCTATATAATTTATTATTCTCTGAAGAATCGAATACTCAAGCTGGGCTGTTCTCTGACAGCTCTTGTTAATTATATGCTTTGATTTTATAATACACATGATACAGAGGTTATGCAGTTTTTACTGACCACACTTATATCAGTTATATGAAAAAATCATGGTAAATTTTGTATTTTACACCAAAGACCAGCACGTTGAAGCGTACAAAAGAACACTTTATTATTTTTATATCGTTAGAAACTTCAGTTTATAGCAACATCTGTTTTATATAGACTTTAACATTGTCAGATTCAGTTCACAAATTAATGTCCTCAAGTCTTATTATACCCACGTTTTTTGAAAAAAAAAGGGTATATTAAAATCGCCTCCGTCTGCCCATCTGTCCGTCTGTACGTTACCGCATCTCCTCCTAAACCTCTGAACGGAATTCAACCAAACTTAGGTAATGCCATCACCATATGATGATGGCATGCAAGAGCACTATTATTTTTGGCTCCGAGCCCAGGGGCCCTCAGTGGGCCTCAGTGGGGGAGTGCGGGGGGAGGGGTCAAAAGGTCAAAAGGTCAAATACACTAAAAATTCAATTAAACGTCTATAAAAGATAAGCAGCATATTAAATGATTTTATTATTTTATTATATCGAACTCGGACCGTCTGCCCGGAGGCCCAGGGGGAGAGTGGGGGGTTGTGTGTTTTGGGGTTGTGTGTTTATTTGGATTTTTTATTTTTTATTTTTTTATAATTATGTCTCAAATGAAACATGATGATGGGATTACACTGTATACATTTGTTTCTTCCTATGTTATAGTTGGGCCCTGGAGGAAGGGGCATCAAATACACTAATAATGCAATTACGGTGTCATTGTTTCATACTTTTGCACATTAATTGGTATAATAGTCAGGTAATAAAGAGATACACAGCATGTCAAATGATTTATTATTTAAAATTCGGACGTCTTCCCTGGAGTTCGGGTTGGAGGGGGTGGGTGGAGGGTAACAGGGGTCAATTTATTTAAAAATTATTTCTCAAATGAACATTTTGATGAAGGGATTACATTGTATATACTGTGAGGCTTTGTGTGTGTGTGTGGGATGGGGGATAAGGAGGGGGCAGGGGGAAGTGACATTTGTGAATAAATCGTGGGTATTTGAGGACGGCCACGCTGTCGAATTCATTCTAGTTATATTATAAAAAGATGACTCTGTTTCATTGACAGATGTAAACAAAGTTCTCCTTCACGCTCTGTGTTGGACGCCCGTCCATCATTTCACGGAGATGACCATGAAGGCCGGTGTTGCATGCTGGGAGTGGATACTCTCTGCTAAACCTAACTGGAGTACAGAGGTGAATATTGGTCACATCATAATATGCCTGTAATCATAGCTCTACGAAATTTTAACTTTCTTCGATCATCCTTTCCAAATTCTGTTGTATGTACACGTGTAATACACCCTAGAACAATTTTGATTGGTTAATAAAGCATATTCAGTGCATTTAATTTTAACACTATTCAGATTTCGTTGACTGAATCTTAAATGAATCTATTATTTATCAACAAATCGTAAACAAATCTTTGAAATGATAAATGTGAAGAAAAAAAAAAAAAGGTTATCTCCCCTTTTCCATAAAGTAGTCAAATAGACTGTCTACAAAATATAGGTCCGGTCTCCATGATGACATGCATATCTTGCTTCTTTGTCTTAGGATTTTCACCAAACTTCATCACAATGTTCCTTATATGCATTTAACATCATGTGCTTAATTTCAGGTCGCTGTGACCAACTTTCGACTAAATATAGATCACACTCAGTCTCCACTATGACATGACAAATTAAATATTAAGACAGTAAGGAGTGAATCACTTGGTATTGACGTTGGTGTTGTTGAAATAAAAAATTCTTCATAATAGAGCTTGACATGTAGGCCTTCGCCTTCTAGTATTTGTTTTCTATCTACAGTTCCTGTGCGAGATATCTGCAGCCTGGCAACTCACTGTGGACATGAAACTTGGTATATTCCGCGAGGATAAACTCCGCCCTGACCCCCTCGCTAAGGCAGAGGGTCAGGTTCTCGACCCTGATGTCCCATATGTCGTACCTCACACAATATGGACAAAGGTTTGTAATATTGAGATGTTCAGGTAATTACTGGCAGACAGCAGGGTATCAGATGGATGTATTCCACAAGGATATCTGTACCTCAGTAATATTAATCAATTTAATGTCTTAAATAGTAGTAGTATGTTTATTTAGCCTTATTTTTCTGTTATTTCATCTTGCCTAAATTTAACTAAGAAAATGAGCTGCAGTAAGTATTTCAAGAATTGTTATTTTTTAGCCAGATTGCATAGCAAATCCAGGCTTATAGTTTTGTCATTTCTGTCTCTCTGTCTGTCTATTGGTCCGTCCGTCTAGACGTCCATCTGTCTGTCTACACGTTTAAGTTTTTGGTTAAAGTTTATGTTTTTCCTCATTTCTCAAAATCGAATTGTTGGAAAGCTTTGAAAATTGGCACAAATTCATTATCATTACACAATGTAACATGGCAAGAACCATAACTCTGTCATGTATTTTACCTGAATTATCCCCCCTTTTAGTTAGATTTTTCAGTTAAAATGTTGAATTCGCAATCCGATGTTCGCACCACTGTGGTGCTTCACTTATTATTAAAAAAACAGTGGTTTTGGAGATCTTTGAAATTTCATTTTAATTGGTTTATTTTCATTATTGAACATTTAGTTCCTGCAGGAGAGATTGGAAATAGCTAAATACAGCAGCATCAACCAAGTAAACATCTTTGTGACCCTGATCAACAAGTCTTTGTTACTGACAGTGGGAAGAAACCCGTCATTGATCTCACGACATCCTGCAGCACTCGCTGCCCGCCTAAGGTAAGTTAATCTTTAGAGAAAGCAAGCTGCGAGCGCGCTCCACCTACTATTAAACGTATTTAATCTCTAGATACAAAACTGTGCTGGCTGTTGGCATTATTCAATGATGCCATTTGTTGTGACATTATGTGACGCCACAATATTTTGGGCATTTGACGGTCGCAATTTGATATGTTAACCAATAAAATAATGAGTTACATTCTAGTTACATTAGAATTAAAACTCTTTGGCAAATAGGAAATCCACCGATGAACGCCATTATATTTGGAAATACTGATCTAAAATGTTTATGACTTGTACTAGACCGAGATACATGATGTGAACAAAACAGACCAAATATGAACTATAACTTCAAAGCACTACCATCAAGTGTCATTCAGACTTAGGCGAAATAAAATTATATGTGTGGTTCCTATTACATGCTAATAGGTAGATAAGAAAAATATATTTTATTTTATGTTTTGTCTTTATTTTTCACTGAATACTGTTTAAATGTAATAAACTAACTTTAAAAATATGTTTGTTGATATCAGTTACAGAACAGGTAGAAAACATAATTTAATTTGGAAAAAAATAATTTGTATTTTTTTTGGCATAAAATATTTAGGGTCGGCCCTTTAAAATGTGGTCAGTCAGAAAAACGGAGCCACACATATAATTTTATTTGGCTAAAGTAATTTAATCTGTTAATATTCCATTCGGGCACATAGCCAGGGAGGGGTGTTATACATTTATATGCTTTACTTAATTTAAGTCCAGTCTATACTTTAAATGCGCTCATGGACGTATTATGTCTTGAAGTGGTCCGTACATCTGTCTGTATGTACGTTAACTTTTACCTGACAACTGATTGTGGCTTATAACTTTCAAAGTATACGGTCTACAACAATGAAACTTTGTACACGTCTTCAGCATGATCCAATAAACACATCTTTTAGAGGCACATAACTCTCTGGTTTGTATTTTTTTAATTATTCCCCTTTAAAAACAGGTTTAACCTGGAACTTAACCTTGCCTTCTGCAAGTGATTGTGGATAGCAACTTTCAAAGTATTAGGTCTATAAAACAGTAAAATGACAGGCGTATATATGCCCGGCTAGGCAGTGCTCCTGTATGAGTGTTTGTGTACAGGAACTAGGCGCTAGTTGGATCTGTACAACAGGCATTTGCACACCTTGGACTGAGTAATCTGTGCAGTGCTGCATAATACTTTTAATAAGAATCTCAAAATTGTTCTTATTTTGTTCTTATTTAATATTAATTTTAGTAAACTAATTCCATCGATATTATATTATATTATTAAAAAATCCTCTTTATGAAATTGAAGGATTATTATGACTGTGTGGTTCAGAATCGTGTGTAGGGGTTTATCCCTTCTGCAAGGGGATGTATTTTGCTTCTATGTCAAAGGATTGTTATGGGTTCTAGCTAATCCCAAATTATGTTTTCAGGATCCTGTCTATGGGTTTATCCCTTCTACAAGGGGATGTATTTTGCTTCTGTGTCAAAAGATTTTTATGGGCTTTAGCTAATCCCAAATTATGTTTTCAGAATTCTGTGTACGGGTTTATCCCTTCTACAAGGGGATGTATTTGTAATAGCTTCTATGTTGAAGGATTGTTTTAGTTCTAGCTAATCCCAAATTCTGTTTTCAGGATACTGTCTATGGGGTTATCTCTGCTACAAGGGGATGTGTTGCCCAACAACATCAGTAAAGGTGTCCTGCGAGAGAGAGTCTACAACACCGCCCTCGATTATTTTGCGTATGTATTTAGCATCAATATAATTATCTATATCAAGGTGCTTTTCACCATCATCATAGAATGACTTTAAATAGGTAAAAATAGGAATATTTCAATGAAACTTGGAAAAAATATATGTGACACTTTTTAAATTTATGTTTCATATCACATAACAAAAGAATTTGAAAAAAAAATAGCATTTAAAACAATAACTTGAAAGTAAATCTTGTTTAGTAACCACCTTTAACAAATCTCTTTGTTTCTGCCAAGTTTTGTTGAAATTTTTCCAATTAGTGCATATTTTTAATAGCTTAAAAATGAGAATTCCTGAGCATGTAAAATTATGTACGGAAAAACATAGTTTAATAAAATTTGCAGGGTTAAGGTCAGAGTATTTGGTCATATTGATGTGAGATAATCAGTTATTGCAAATTGGGATTCATTTGAGATAGCTATAGGAAAACAAAACATAAAAGTTTAATGATTTAGTTTTATTTCAAAATCGCTAAATCAGGCCCGTAGCTATGCTGAGGCTCACTGAGGCAGTTGCCTCGTTAGAATTTTGGGAATGTACATCCCTTACATATAACAACTTCAGTATCAAAACACAATCAACATTGAAAAAAGCCGTCGTGCTTCGAACTGAAAATGCACATTTCAAAATCGCATGTAGAAAAAAAAGCAAGTGGGAGTTGGGGGCACGATGTGCATGCCACTGGACCTCCATATAAAGGGATTTGCTGTGACGTTGAGTCATGACTTCAATAAAGTGTTGATGACGTCGACATCATCTGCCGAATAAAGCTAAAACATTTTTCTTCTTATATACATTAACAAGTCTATGCACATTCAGATCGTGCATGAAAAAGTTCATTGTCAGGAGGGCAACAGTCAAACTGTTTCACCCCTATGACGTCAATAGCGAGAAACAGTCAGGAATGACTAATAACCATTTATATAGAGAGTTAGGTAATAAAATCAACTGTTAATTATATGCAAAAACTATTTGCTTAATACAATCCTTATTGAGAAAAACTAATGGAAAGCTGTGAGTTTTTGAAAAATCAAGATTGCCATGTATTGTGTCCCTTTAAATAATGTTAAATATTCATGGACTCTATAATTATATTGGATTGCTAAGTTTATTTGTGCTCTTGATTTATTTGGTGGGAGGAATGAGGTGGGGTAAATATGTTCAGATATGCTTATATGAACACTTTCTTTGTTCCTTTTGTCAAGAAATAAAAATGTATAAATGGGATGTTTATCGATCTTCTGTAATCCAGTATACATGAAACCCACACAAGTATATATCATTGTAACATAACATACGTTGTTCTTCCGATTTTTGTATTAACCAATTAGTTTGAAGTAGAAACAATTGTTTTGATAATTGTCATGATTGTGTATTTGTTGTTTCATTAAACTCGTTACAAACATGTTAAAAAATGAGTCTTGATACTTTTTCTTATTTACATGGTTTGAATTATATTTACATTACCTGAAGTAAAAATATAGATGGCTCTTTAATTATTAATTCCGTTTTTTGAAAACTTCAAACGCTATTTGCTTCATGTTATTGAGAAACAGCTATTATAGGAATGTGGCCTAGTCACTAAAACTAATGTTTTGTGAGGCCATCCTTGCTCTGAAGGTTTGTCATGTGATTATAATGAGACTTCACAGATAAAATAAAATTGACCTCCTTTGCATGGATAGGAATACCATTTTCTGTTACTGTTTTCTATTGTGCACAGATGAGTAGTACCCCCATTATATGGTTGCCCTGTATGCCAGTTGGAGTAAGATGATGGGTCTTCCCATACGTATATTCCCATGGGGAGTTCACAGTCTTCCGCTCTCCATCCATCCATATTACTGCTGTACCCTGGTTGTGACTATGGAGTATGGCTTGCACATCCTCAGTTTTGGTTAGACTGTTTTTGTTCACCACGTGCCCGCCATCTTTCTGACATGTTGATTCAGCAGCAGTTTTATACATCTGAATTTTGAAGAATTTTAAGCAGAATCCGTGTTGTGTGTAGTTATAGTCCTCTCCGCATATTCCTTCACATAACTTTGACTCAGTCTCAGTTTTGCTCTCCCCTGTTGTCATACATAGGGTTGTATTGTATCCACACGTTCTGGTTCGCGTCATCATGCTGAATGTTCCCCTTTTTTTCGCAACACAGTCTGTCCATTCCGACCAGTCTGAACACGGATGGAGTCGACATATTTCATTAAAAATGTCTTCCTTCTCATTCTGCATCTTTGCTGCAAGGCTCTGATTTACGTTGGCTATGTTCTCTTCCAGGTTTTGCAAAGTTTTGGCTATTTCCTCTTCCAAGTTTTGCGATGTTTTGGCTTTTTCCTCTTCCATGTTTATCAAGGTTTTTCCAATCAGTCTTAACAATGGTTTGTTGAACTTTGTCCCGATGTCAAAAAGAGTTTTGCCTTCCATTTTATCATAGGCCACCTCATTCGTATCGCTGATCGGATTTCCATTACCAAGCCTTCCAAGTACACAGATCAACAGTAAAATCCACAGAAGTGTTTTCATTTTGATTTTGTTCAATTCAGAGTTAATTGTTAACAAAAATGTTTATTCTTCTCTCCGTAAAACTAGTTCTCAGATATGACTGTTAGTGGTGAGATTTATCAATTTATACTATCCTGGCAAAATTCTAACAGGAAGACTTTCAGTTTGTTTTAAGGATAAAAAAAATATAGAAATATTATTGGATGATTTTTCAAGAGTGTTTATAAGTGTATTATTCTCGAGTTTATTAAAGTGTTTTCAAATATTCAGTTCTGCTGGCAGCATGGGTGTTAGTGAAGTCTCCTTCTGTCAGTGAGTTACCACAGTGGAAATATCCTCTGAAATAGCTGTGCAGATTTTCAGTAGAGCGTTTCAAGGTCATGGACCTCTTATTGAAGTGTTTTCAAATATTCAGTTCTACTGGCAGCATGGGTGGTAGTGAAGTCTCCTTCTGTCAGTGAGTTATCACAGTGGAAATATCCTCTGAAATAGCTGTGCAGATTTTCAGTAGAGCGTTTCAAGGTCATGGACCTCTTATTGAAGTGTTTCAAGTAATATTCAGCTCTACTGGCAGCATTTGTGGTAGTGAAGCCTCCTTCTGTCAGTGAGTTGCCACAGTGGAAATATCCTCTGAAATAGCTGTGCAGATTTTCAGTAGAGCGTTTCAAGGTCATGGACCTCTTATTGAAGTGTTTCAAGTAATATTCAGCTCTACTGGCAGCATGGGTGGTAGTGAAGCCTCCTTCTGTCAGTGAGTTCTCACAGTGAAAATATCCTCTGAAATAGCTGTGCAGATTTATATGCAAGTTGGCTAGTATATTAAGTGGGTGGTGTGCTTTCGGAATAATTGTACGTGTTAGAGAACAGTAATTAAAACGAAATTTCAAAGATCTCCAAAACCACAGGTTTATTAGCCTCTGCCTTTTTTCCAAGCAGGACATAGTAAGTCTTCATCAGCCAGTCTGTTAGTAAGATTAGTTTTATGTTTTGGTGTAAGAATGTCTGAAAATCACCCTTTTCTTTGGTTCAACAAAACATTTGGTTTACAGTTATACCAACATATAAAAAATCCACTAGAGAGATTTCAATGTTATTTTACCAAGGTTTGGTGCAGTGAGGGTGCTATATATATAGGAATAACTTTGTTCCGTGGCTTTGCGTACCATCCCATCCCGAAAATTTCCATTTACAAATAACAATTGAATACATTTTATTCCTTTTTGGTATGATGATATGACATCAGAATTAAGACTTCATTATGTTACACTCCATTAATTATGTGTCCCTTCACGAAGTGGCAGAGATATTTTGTTTTTGCTCTGTCTGTCCTGTCCGTTAGTCTGTCTGTCTGTCACATATGTTGTCACCCCTACTCCTCCTAAACTGCTTGTTGGATTTTTATGAAAATTGACAGGAAGCACTGGTATAGTGTCTTGTTATGCATATCACCTTTATGTTCCGGTTCGATGATTTTTGACAGAGTTATGGCCCTTTGACATTTTAACTTTAAATTTATTGTCGCTGCTACTCTTCCTAAACCGCTTGTTGGATTTGAACGAACTTGGCAGGAAGCATCGGTATGATGTCTAGTTGTGCATATCCTGTTTGTGTTCCGATTCAATGCTTTTTGGGAGGATTTATGGTGATTGACATTTTAACTTTAAATTTGGTATCACCGCTACTCTTCGCTTATTGGTTTAACATTAATATGTTTCTACCACAACCAGGTCATTATGAATGACCTAGACCTACTTTTTCAACTAAATTAACACTGAAGTTTTATTTTATGTGACTGACAGCGCTACAGCGGTGCATCTGTGTCCTATGGACACAATCTCTGCTTTTGTCTTTATCCAAAAATGTTCCCTTTCCACTTCCAAACAAGGTTGCGCCCTGTCTACTATCAAACTTACCTTAAATAGGCTGTGCAGTGGGGGACATCTGTTTTTCTCAAAAAACAAACTATAGTCACACTCCACTAATTTTAACAAGAGTTAAGGACCTTTTTGGATTTGTATGCCCCCACAGGGAGGCATATATTAATTTCGATGTCCTTGCGTGCCGAAATCGTGTCTCAGCCATTCCTCGGAAACTACTGAAGGGAATTTCATCAGACTTCACACAAATGTTTATTACAATGAGAAGGTATGTTGCGCGCAAGAATCATGACCGTATCTCAAAGGTTAAGGTCACACATTGAGGTCAAAGGTAAAAAAAAATATGAAAAAAATCATGTCTCACCCATTACTTGGAAACTAGTCTGTAGGGAGTTGTGTCAAACTTGACACAAATGTTCATCACATTGAGAAGGTGTGTTGTGTGCAAGAATCATGTCAGAGCCTCAAAGGTAAAAAAATCATAAAAAAAATCATGTCTCAGCTATTTCTTGGAAAGTACTGAAGGTAGCTGCATCAAACCACATAAATGTTCATCACATTGAGAAAGTGTATTGTGCGCTAGAATCATGTCCGTGTCTCAAAGGTCAAAGTCACTCTTGGAGGTCGAAGGTAAAAAAATCGTGAAAATATTCATGTCTCTGCCATTACTTGGAAACTACTGAAGTGAGTTGTGTCAAACTTCACACAAATGTTCATCCCAATGAGAAGGTGTTTCGCTTGCAAGAATCATGTCAGTGCCTCAAAGGTCAAAGTCACTCTTGGAGGTCAAAGGAAAAAAAATCGTGAAAAATTTCATGTCTCAGCCATTAGTCTTGGAAATTACTGAAGTGAGCTGTGTCATACTTCACACAAATGTTCATCCCAATGAGAAGGTGTGTCGCTTGTAAGAATCATATCAGTGCCTCAAAGGTCAAAGTCACTCTTGGAGGTCAAAGGAAAAAAAATCGTGAAAAATTTCATGTCTCAGCCATTAGTCTTGGAAATTACTGAAAGGTCAAGGTCACAATGTCAACGTCATCGCTTGCGGACAGTCTGTTGCTACTGTGCCGATTTTCCATAATCCATATTGGCACAGTGTGCTGATTATGGATTTTGAAATAGGACTGATATTCATTGTTTTTCTACTAAAATATGTTACTATTTATAGTAAGGTATGTAATATACACTTTAGTTATGTATTTCTCTTACTGTTGCTATGGTTTTGTGTCCTATGTATAAGTCAGTAAATGTTCATATTGATAAATATTCCATGTAATTATGTGATAATTTAAAAGTGTGATGTCATAGCTCTCAAAATGTCGCCTTCCATATCTGTTTTAGAAGTACCTTCAAATGGTCATATGTATTTTTTTTATCAACCAATTTTGATCATTCTTTCACTATTTTCCAAGTTTTTCAGACCTCTCAATAATAAAGCTTTAAAGAATTGGTTGGATATAGATGCTAACATTTTCATTAATAAATGAAATTACACCAGATGGTTTGGTAATGACAGGTTGTAGCTTATTGCAGGTGAACTCACATGCAAGTTTGACTGTTATCGGTCAAAATAAGTTAATATTTTTAATTCTTGCCCACTTGGTTCAACATTTGCCACATTATTGTTCAATATTGTCTTCCATGCAAGTTTTTGAAGAAGCAAATTATACCTAGGTTCATTTGTGGCATGCCACCTCCAATTATATTCTATGCTCAACGGACATACATATATTTTATATTTGTGTAAATTTAGCCAAACAAAAAATGTCACGTATTTGGCAAATTTGGTCTGTATGAGAGGTCTGTATGAAATTGTCTATAAAATTTGTGATTAGCTATTGTATTTAAATGATCATTATTAAATTCAAATTTAATTTGTCACTATTTGTACAGGCTGTCTTTTGGTGTGGTTATTAGCATAATATGGCTTATCATGTATAAGTAAGTATACCATTGCATAAAATTAGACAAAATTAAGTTTGATTTCATTATGAAAAAGTTAATGTTGTTTGATTGATGACCTGTATGTGTATAGAATGCTATGTCTTGTATTAATCGTATGATAACTTGATTGCAACATCTGTATTTTGTCAGAACAGTTTACAGACAAAATTGCAACAAAAACACAAAAATCTCAAATATTTTAGTAAAGTGGATTTTTTGGTATACATTCACCCTGCATCAGGGGCCATTTCCAAACCGTCCCATGCATGTTCCTTCATTAAAAATCTTCAATCACGGTGGTGAAACCACGTGACTTTGTTTGTGTCCACGACAAAAAATTATCAACAAAGCTCTCAATTCAGGTACGTTTTTACTTCATTACTTTCTTAATACTGAATGAATTTTAATCAACTAAAGTGCACAAACCCCTTCAAAGTGAGCCCTTTCCTCCGCCACAAAAATATATTCGATACGTCCAATATTTTCTGAGATTAACCTCCCTAAAATGTGAAGTCATATGCTTTCTTAAATTTCCAGGACTTTGGGAGGGCTAGTCTCAGAAAGTACTGGAAAATGCAATTGTTTAGTACCAATTGATTGCCATTACTATTGACTTACTGTTTACACTTCCATTTATTTCTGGTTAAAGGTACACATGGCAATCTTTAAGTATTTATCAAGTATTTAAATTAGCTTGAGTTATTAGCCTTTAACCTGCTACATATATATAATGGACTGTTCTTTCTTTGAATTAAGACCATTCCATTTATGTGACAAAGGGGTGTTTTGGGGGAAATGACTGACTCAACAACTGGACATTGTAAACCCTGATCTGTCGCAGGCTGATCTGGGTTTAAAATTGAAGCAAAGGCTATTATAGTCATGCTTAGTGGGTTAAGGGTTAATCCATTTTCACAATTTATTTTGCAGTATTTCTATTTCTGGTGTAAGGGACACATGGCAATCTTTAAGTATTTATCAAATATTTAAATTAGCTTGTTATTAAACCATTTTCATTTACAGAATTTAATTTGCTGTAGCTTATTATTAACAAATTCAGGATGACTTACAAATCATAACTAAAATGACATTTTAAATAATTCAGTAACACAACATGAATGGCTACAAACAAGTTTTATTTACAAAGTATATGAAATTAATGTAGTACAAAGTAACAGAAACATACATTTTGTACAAAACAAATACTGCTTTTATTTTATTTTAAACAAAGCTGGATAGCTATTTCCATTTTTACAACAATTTTTTGAAATAATTGAATCTTTTGAAGGCTTCAGGTCTTAAGACATATTACTATTGTTATTAGGTCTGTGGAAATGCACATTAATCTTTCTGTCACTAATAATTTATACATCATGTGACTGGTATCCAGCATATAGTTTGCAGTTTTAGTGAAAATTAATAGAGGAAAATTGATTAACTATAATTAAAATGCCCTGGACAAAAATGTTTCATGACATAACTGGGATGGCTATAAAAAAAAATTGAAGTTATTTACAAGAATGTGAATATAATATAGAACAAAGTAACAAGATGTAGTACACAAATACGAATATTTTAATTCTGAAAAAACTGGATAGTTCTATTAAGAATTTCATGAATAAATTAGTATGAATTAAAGATTATTTAAAGATGTGTCCAAGTTTATTAATAGTCAAACAATTCTTGTCTTAGTTCCGCTCAATGATGGAGTTTGTCACTTGATTATGCTGAGACTTCACAGATGAAACGCTGTGTACTTGCGCATGGATAGGTCCTCCATTTTCTGGCATTGTTTTCTAGTTTGCACAGATAAGTAGTACTTGGTTGCCCTGTATACCAGTTGGAGTAAGATGATGGGTCTTTCCCATACGTATATTTCCATGGGGAGTTCACATTCTTCCGCTCTCCATCCATCCATATATCTGCTGTACCCTGGTTGTGGCTACGGAGTAGGGCATGCACAACCTCAGTTTTGATTTGACTGTTTATGTTCACCACGTGCCCGCCATCTTTCTGACACGCTGCTGCAGCAGAGGCTTTATTCATCTGAGTGTTGGAGAGTTTTAAGCAGAATCCGTGTTGTGTGTAGTTGTAGTCCTCTCTGCATGTTCCTTCACATAAATTTGACTCAGTCTCAGTTTTGCTGTCCCCTGTTGTCATACATAGGGTTGTATTGTATCCACACGTTCTGGTCCACGTGATCATGCTGAATGTTCCCCTTTTTTTCGCAACACAGTCTGTCCATTGCGACCAGTCTGAACACGGATGAAGTCAACATATTTCATTAAATATTTCTTCCTTCACATTCTGCATCTTTGCTGCAAGGCTCTGATTTACGTTGGCTATTCCCTCTTCCAGGTTTTGAGACATTTTGGTTATTTCCTCTTCCATGTTTTGCGAAGTTTTGGCTTTTTCTTCTTCCATGTTTATCAAGGTTTTTCCAATCAGTCTTAGCAATGGTTTGTTGAACTTTGTCCCGATGTCAAAAAGAGTTTTGCCTTCCATTTTATCATAGGCCACCTCATTCGTATCACTGATCGGATTTCCATTACCAAGCCTTCCAAGTACACAGATCAACACTAACATCCACAGAAGTGTATTCATTTTGATTTTGTTTAATTCAGAGTTAATTGTTAACAAAAATGTTTATTCTTCTCTCCGTAAAACTAGTTCTCAGATATAACTGTTAATGGTGAGATTTATCAATTTATACTATCCTGGCAAAAATTCTAACAGGAAGAGTTTCAGTTTGTTTTAAGGATAAAAAAATATAGAAATATTATTGGATGATTTTTCAAGAGTGTTTATAAGTGTATTATTCTAGAGTTTATTAAAGTGTTTTCAAATATTCAGTTCTACTGGCAGCATGTGTGTTAGTGAAGTCTCTTTCTGTCAGTGAGTTGTCTCAGTGGAAATATCCTCTGAAATAGCTTTGCAGATTTATATGGAAGTTGGCTAGTATATTAAATGGGTGGTGTTCATTCAGATTAATTGTATGTTTTAGAGAGGGGGCGTCCGTGGCCGAGTGGTTAGTGTCTCTGACTTGCAATCACTTGCCCCTCACCGCTGTAGGTTCGATCCCTCAGGGGCCTAGGAATCTTTATGTGAGGAAGCTATCCAGCTGGCTTGCGGAACGTCGGTGGTTCTACCCAGATGCCCGCCCGTGCACGAAAATTGCCCAGAGGGGCACCTGGGGTCTTCCTCCACCAGTGGAAGCTGGAAAGTCGCCATATGACCTTAGCTGTTGGTGCGACTATAAAATCCAATTCAATTCAATTCAATGTTTTAGAGAACATTTCAAGGATCTCCAAACAGCTTGTTTATTGGTCTCTGCCTTACAAAATCCATTTTCAGAATTATTTTGCTGTATTTCTATTTCTGGTTAAAAGGACTCATGGCAATCTTTAAGTATTTATGAAGTATTTAAATTAGCTTGTTGTTAAACCATTTTCATTTACATAATTTATTTTACTGTAGCTTATTATTAACAAATTCAGGATGACTGACAAATCATAACTAAAATGACTTTTTAAATAATTCAGTAACACAACATGAATGGCTACAAACAAGTTTTATTTACAAAGAATATGAAATTAATGTAGTACAAAGTAACAGAAACATACATATTGTACAAAATAAATACTGCTTTTATTTTATTTTAAACAAGGCTGGATAGCTATTTCCATTATCACAACAATTTTTTGAAATAATTGAATCTTTTGAAAGCTTCTAGTCTTAAGACATATTACTATTGTTATTAGGTCTGTGGAAATGCTCATTAATCTTTCTGTCACTAATAATTTATACATCATGTGATTGGAATCCAGCATATAGTTTGCAGTTTTAGTGAAAATAAATAGAGGAAAATTAATTAACTATAATTAAAATGCCCTGGACAAAAATGTTTCATGACACAACTCAGGGATGGCTATAAAAAAAAATTGAAGTTATTTACAAGAATGTGAATATAATATAGAACAAAGTAACAAGATGTAGTACACAAATACGAATATTTTAATTCTGACAAAACTGGATAGCTAGTTCTATTAAGAATTTCATGAATTAATTAGTATGAATTAAAGATTATTTAGAGATGTGTCCAAGTTTATTAATAGTCAAACAATTCTTGTCTTAGTTCCGCTCAGTGATGACATTTGTCACATGATTATGTTGAGACTTCACAGATGAAATACTTCACAGATGAAATATTGCGTATTTGTGCATGGATTATGAGGTCCTCCATTTTCTGCCATTCGTTATGTTGAGACATCACAGATGAAGTGCCATTTATATGTGCATGGATAGGAAAACCATTTTCTGGCACTGTTTTCTCTTTTGCACAGATAAGTAGTACTCCCATTATATGGTTGCCCTGTATACCAGTTGGAGTAAGATGATGGGTCTTTCCCATACGTATATTCCCATGGAGAGTCCACAGTCTTCCGCTCTCCATCCATCCATATTGTTGCTGAACCCTGGTTGTGACTACGGAGTAGGGCATGCACGTCCTCAGTTTTGATTTGACTGTTTATGTTCACCACGTGCCCGCCATCTTTCTGACACGCTGCTTCAGCAGAGGCTTTATTCATCTGAGTGTTGGAGAGTTTTAAGCAGAATCCGTGTTGTGTGTAGTTGTAGTCCTCTCTGCATGTTCCTTCACATAAATTTGACTCAGTCTCAGTTTTGCTGTCCCCTGTTGTCATACATAGGGTTGTATTGTATCCACACGTTCTGGTCCGCGTGATCATGCTGAATGTTCCCCTTTTTTTCGCAACACAGTCTGTCCATTGCGACCAGTCTGAACACGGATGAAGTCGACATATTTCATTAAATATTTCTTCCTTCACATTCTGCATCTTTGCTGCAAGGCTCTGATTTACGTTGGCTATTCCCTCTTCCAGGTTTTGAGACATTTTGGTTATTTCCTCTTCCATGTTTTGCGAAGTTTTGGCTTTTTCTTCTTCCATGTTTATCAAGGTTTTTCCAATCAGTCTTAGCAATGGTTTGTTGAACTTTGTCCCGATGTCAAAAAGAGTTTTGCCTTCCATTTTATCATAGGCCACCTCATTCGTATCACTGATCGGATTTCCATTACCAAGCCTTCCAAGTACACAGATCAACACTAACATCCACAGAAGTGTATTCATTTTGATTTTGTTTAATTCAGAGTTAATTGTTAACAAAAATGTTTATTCTTCTCTCCGTAAAACTAGTTCTCAGATATAACTGTTAATGGTGAGATTTATCAATTTATACTATCCTGGCAAAAATTCTAACAGGAAGAGTTTCAGTTTGTTTTAAGGATAAAAAAATATAGAAATATTATTGGATGATTTTTCAAGAGTGTTTATAAGTGTATTATTCTAGAGTTTATTAAAGTGTTTTCAAATATTCAGTTCTACTGGCAGCATGTGTGTTAGTGAAGTCTCTTTCTGTCAGTGAGTTGTCTCAGTGGAAATATCCTCTGAAATAGCTTTGCAGATTTATATGGAAGTTGGCTAGTATATTAAATGGGTGGTGTTCATTCAGATTAATTGTATGTTTTAGAGAGGGGGCGTCCGTGGCCGAGTGGTTAGTGTCTCTGACTTGCAATCACTTGCCCCTCACCGCTGTAGGTTCGATCCCTCAGGGGCCTAGGAATCTTTATGTGAGGAAGCTATCCAGCTGGCTTGCGGAACGTCGGTGGTTCTACCCAGATGCCCGCCCGTGCACGAAAATTGCCCAGAGGGGCACTTGGGGTCTTCCTCCACCAGTGGAAGCTGGAAAGTCGCCATATGACCTTAGCTGTTGGTGCGACTATAAAATCCAATTCAATTCAATTCAATGTTTTAGAGAACATTTCAAGGATCTCCAAACAGCTTGTTTATTGGTCTCTGCCTTACAAAATCCATTTTCAGAATTATTTTGCTGTATTTCTATTTCTGGTTAAAAGGACTCATGGCAATCTTTAAGTATTTATGAAGTATTTAAATTAGCTTGTTGTTAAACCATTTTCATTTACAGAATTTATTTTACTGTAGCTTATTATTAACAAATTCAGGATGACTGACAAATCATAACTAAAATGACTTTTTAAATAATTCAGTAACACAACATGAATGGCTACAAACAAGTTTTATTTACAAAGAATATGAAATTAATGTAGTACAAAGTAACAGAAACATACATATTGTACAAAATAAATACTGCTTTTATTTTATTTTAAACAAGGCTGGATAGCTATTTCCATTATCACAACAATTTTTTGAAATAATTGAATCTTTTGAAGGCTTCTAGTCTTAAGACATATTACTATTGTTATTAGGTCTGTGGGAATGCTCATTAATCTTTCTGTCACTAATAATTTATACATCATGTGATTGGAATCCAGCATATAGTTTGCAGTTTTAGTGAAAATTAATAGAGGAAAATTAATTAACTATAATTAAAATGCCCTGGACAAAAATGTTTCATGACACAACTCAGGGATGGCTATAAAAAAAATTTGAAGTTATTTACAAGAATGTGAATATAATATAGAACAAAGTAACAAGATGTAGTACACAAATACGAATATTTTAATTCTGACAAAACTGGATAGCTAGTTCTATTAAGAATTTCATGAATTAATTAGTATTAATTAAAGATTATTTAGAGATGTGTCCAAGTTTATTAATAGTCAAACAATTCTTGTCTTAGTTCCGCTCAGTGATGACATTTGTCACATGATTATGTTGAGACTTCACAGATGAAATACTTCACAGATGAAATATTGCGTATTTGTGCATGGATTATGAGGTCCTCCATTTTCTGCCATTCGTTATGTTGAGACATCACAGATGAAGTGCCATTTATATGTGCATGGATAGGCTCCCCATTTTCTGGCACTGTTTTCTCTTTTGCACAGATAAGTAGTACTCCCATTATATGGTTGCCCTGTAGACCAGTTGGAGTAAGATGATGGGTCTTTCCCATACGTATATTCCCATGGGGAGTCCACAGTCTTCCGCTCTCCATCCATCCATATTGTTGCTGAACCCTGGTTGTGACTACGGAGTAGGGCATGCACGTCCTCAGTTTTGATTTGACTGTTTATGTTCACCACGTGCCCGCCATCTTTCTGACACGCTGCTTCAGCAGAGGCTTTATTCATCTGAGTGTTGGAGAGTTTTAAGCAGAATCCGTGTTGTGTGTAGTTGTAGTCCTCTCTGCATGTTCCTTCACATAAATTTGACTCAGTCTCAGTTTTGCTGTCCCCTGTTGTCATACATAGGGTTGTATTGTATCCACACGTTCTGGTCCGCGTGATCATGCTGAATGTTCCCCTTTTTTTCGCAACACAGTCTGTCCATTGCGACCAGTCTGAACACGGATGAAGTCGACATATTTCATTAAATATTTCTTCCTTCACATTCTGCATCTTTGCTGCAAGGCTCTGATTTACGTTGGCTATTCCCTCTTCCAGGTTTTGAGACATTTTGGTTATTTCCTCTTCCATGTTTTGCGAAGTTTTGGCTTTTTCTTCTTCCATGTTTATCAAGGTTTTTCCAATCAGTCTTAGCAATGGTTTGTTGAACTTTGTCCCGATGTCAAAAAGAGTTTTGCCTTCCATTTTATCATAGGCCACCTCATTCGTATCACTGATCGGATTTCCATTACCAAGCCTTCCAAGTACACAGATCAACACTAGCATCCACAGAAGTGTATTCATTTTGATTTTGTTTAATTCAGACTTAATTGTTAACAAAAATGTTTATTCTTCTCTCCGTAAAACTAGTTCTCAGATATAACTGTTAATGGTGAGATTTATCAATTTATACTATCCTGGCAAAAATTCTAACAGGAAGAGTTTCAGTTTGTTTTAAGGATAAAAAAATATAGAAATATTATTGGATGATTTTTCAAGAGTGTTTATAAGTGTATTATTCTAGAGTTTATTAAAGTGTTTTCAAATATTCAGTTCTACTGGCAGCATGGGTGTTAGTGAAGTCTCCTTCTGTCAGTGAGTTGTCACAGTGGAATATCCTCTGATAGCTGTGCAGATTTTCAGTAGAGCGTTTCAAGGTCATGGACCTCTTATTGAAGTGTTTCAAGTAATATTCAGCTCTACTGCCAGCATGGATGGTAGTGAAGCCTCCTTCTGTCAGTGAGTTATCACAGTGGAAATATCCTCTGAAATAGCTTTGCAGATTTATATGGAAGTTAGCTAGTATATTAAATGGGTGGTGTTCATTCAGATTAATTGTATGTTTTAGAGAACATTTCAAGGATCTCCAAACAGCTTGTTTATTGGTCCCTGCCTTACAAAATGTGAAGATCTCCAAAACCACCGGCTTATTGGCCATTGCTTTACAAAATTTCAAAGATCTCCAAAACCACTGATTTATTCTGGCCCCTGCTTTACAAAATGTCAAAGATCTCTAAAACCACTGGTTTATTGGCCCCTGCTTTACAAAATGTCAAAGATCTCCAAAACCACTGAGAGGCGTCCGTGGCCGAGTGGTTAATGTCTCTGACTTGAAATCACTTGCCCCTCACCGCTGTAGGTTCGATCCCTCATGGGCTTAGGAATCTTTATGTGAGGAAGCTATCCAGTTGGCTTGCGGAACGTTGGTGGTTCTACCCAGGTGCCCGCCGGTGCATCTGGGGTCTTCCTCCAACAATGGAAGCTGAAAAGTTGCCATATGACCTTAGCTGTTGGTGCGACTATAAAATCCAATTCAATCCAAAACCACTGGTCTATTGGCCCCTGCTTTACAAAATGTCAAAGATCTCCTAAACCACTGGTTTATTCTGTCCCCTGCTTTACAAACTTTCAAAGATCTCCAAAACCACTGGTTTATTGGCCGCTGCTTTACAAAATTTCAAAGATCTCCAAAACCACTGATTTATTGGCCCCTGCTTTACAAAATTTCAAAGATCTCCAAAACCACTGGTTTATTGGCCCCTTCTTTACTAAAAAGGGTAAAAATCATAGTAAGTCTCCATCAGCAGATTAGTTTGATGTAGAATATAGAATAGAATATAGAATAGAATATAGTATAGAATATAGAATAGAATAAGAATTATAGAGTAGAATATAGAATAGAATATAGAATAGAATATAGAATAGAATAAGAATTATAGAGTAGAATATAGAATAGAATATAGAATAGAATATAGAATAGAATAAGTTTATTTTCAATCATGGGTGATATAGCATACAGTTACCTAGTTAACAATACAATACCACATAGTTTAATATTGCAAGTCAACAAACAAAAGCTTGATTTTTGATTAGAAAAGGAAACCTGGACAGTTTTACTATAACAGACTTAAATAGATCTATTGAGTATTTATAATAAAAAAAAATGTTGGCTGTATTTATAACCTTTATATTTGCACCGCCATCCTATAATTTCTAGACTTGGAGAACTCTGATTATATGACCTGAACACCTGGATAAGAGTTTTGATTAACGGTTTTATTGCATACGTGTTTACAATCTCCTTTTACTTTCAATGTAACAGGAAACATCAATATTCGCCCATATTGACGTGTAGTAAAGTCATATTGGTTGTGTAATGTATACTCATTCGAGATTGGTGCACTTTTCTGTTCATGTCAAAGGAAGTATGTCACGTGATGTAAACAATGTTGATTTTTATTGTGAAAATTCCCATTATGTAATGACAATATGTTTGTTTCAATAAATGTTTTTGGTGAAAATTAAATGTTACAACCTATTTTATTCTCTTTAATTTAAAAATGCATATGCAATAAAAAGGTTAATATATTTATATTGGGGTATATGCACTCATTATTTTGCGCATAAATATATCGCTCCTAAAATTGCGCAATATCAATACCAAAAGGAATTGTGCATATATCCCAATACATATCTAATAACCTATAATTATGGTGTAATGTTGCCATTATTTGGTGGGTTAGTATCTTTAATGATACAATGTACCAATCAGTTATTGTCTCACACCACAATTAATTTTCCATAGGGTCCCATTGTAATGTTTTTGTTCGTAGCATAGAGATAAAAAAGATTTTGCAACATGTATTTATGCTTAAATTCTTCATTGATCCAATATCTGCATGCTATTAACTTTTAACGAATATTTACCAGATTGAACTTTTTTTAATTTCATGATTGCGTGACACCTATCAAAATTTAGACAAAAATACAACCCCGTGGAGATTAGACCCATGATGTGTAAAATGAGGCAGAATTAGCTAGAAATCTTATATCAACATGCATTTTTCTGGGATCTCTTCCTAAAATGCTGTAGATTTAGAACCTGGTAAAGATAAATCAGTGTATCCTGTAAAATGTAGAAAAGCGAACTTGTTTTTTTATCTACCTCCTTCATCTGTAGGGCAGGAGTATTCAAGGGAGATAATAGTGGTGTGAGTCCTACAAGGAAGCATAGGGAATCTCTATTTATATTGGGGTGACCTAAGATGAATATATTAATTATATTTGTAAGTTAATTGGAAATGGATGGGGTTTTAATAGCTGAAACAATTGTCATAAGCATCTACTCAACACTGCTTGAGTAAAACAGCTGACCTAATTAAGGTCTTATCTTAGTTAAGTGACATTTTAACAACTTCTTGATTGCTTGAAGTGGGCACTAAAAAAACTGAAGTAAACAATGTGAACTAAAACTTCCTGCTATCAGTTGCTATTTAATGTCTTAAGAAATAAAAAAAATAATAAAGGGACACAGGGTAATCTTGATATTTATCTAACCTGAGCCAAAGGCTCAAAGGTGAGCTATTGGGTCACTCTTCGTCGGTGGTCCATCCATCGTCCTGTGTTAACTTTTGCTTCAAAACGACCTCCTCAGAAACTGCTTGGCCACTTTTGGCGAAATATCACATGGATGATACGGAGGTCAATGCTTTTCAAAACTTTACAAATTAGGTCAATGCGACATCCAAGATAGCCACCATTAACATATATGGTCAAAACCTTAAAAAGTCTTCTTCTCAAGAATAACTGAACAGACTTCGAAAGTTTTTCTTTATTAATGATTGCCAACCCCTAGACTATTAAACTTGTACAGATGAAGTCCCCAGAGTCAAAAACGGCAAATTGGTACAAATTAGGTCAATGCGATATCCAAGATGGCCACCATTACCATATATGGTTAAAACCTTAAAAAATCTTTTCAAAAACCACTGAAAATTTTTGACAGATCTCAACTTAGCATTCACGATGTCGTCCGGGTCTGTTTATGTTAGTTTGTCTGATTTTCATTATAATATCTTCTTCATTACTTGCAGGAATTTCACCAAATTCCACCAGAATGTTCAATCTCATTAAAATCAAAGCCTAATTATGGTTTGATACTCTCCGTTATAGGATCTGACAACACAGGTCACATCAGATCGACCTGTCATCTAATCAGTATTCATGAGAAGATCAGCTAAATTTAACCAATGAAATAGCGCATTTCATATGCACTTCAAATGATGTTCGAGTGAACTGAACAAACGAAGATCCACATAAAACACATATATCCGGGGGAAAAAATAAAGTCGCTTATGCCATGTGTGGTGTCCGTCGTCCCTCCGTATGTTCGTCCATAAACCTTTTTTTATAGCGACTACTCCTCTGAAACTACTGGATGGATTTTCATGAAACTTTACAGGAATGTTGCCCATGAAGTCTAGTTGATACTAGCAAAAATTCACGGTGAAATCCAAGATGACCACCAAAGCTAAAAATAGATTTTAAAAAAACAAGTTTGTAGCAACTACTTCTTGAAAACTATAAGTGATATTGATATGGGACTTTTTCTAAAATGTTCAGCATGACATGATGTTGGTCCTTGTTGAAAATTATTTTGAATCGACAGTAAACATGGCTGCCAACTACTTGACAGATTTTCATGACACTTCACAGGATTGCTGATCTAGCTATCAAAACCTATCTGTAGAGCTTCAAGAACATTGTTTTTGTATCTGAAAATGAAAAACATATACCGGTATTCTACCGAGATTATTGCACCATAACAGGTTTTCTATACAGTACGTATTAATACATCTGGCCCGCTTAGCGCAGTTGGTAGCGAGACAGACTATTGAGACGTTGTATTATTATTACCCACGAGTGTAATTTTAGTGTGGGTTACGAGTTCAACCCTATTGAGCGTCACTTACCGCTATTGAATTCCATCAAACAATCTTGTTTTTATTCAGCAAATATTCATTTTAATGCAACTATTATGTAACACGTTGCTCCATTGGCTAACGCCTCAAATTTGCAACCGTAAAACGCCTCGATTTACTGTCGAAAAAATATGTGACATCACATAACGTTGATATAAACAACGTCAACAAAATGCTGGCATCCGTGAATTTGAGTTTTCATAAAAAAACAAGTGTGCATGTATGATTTGATTGTAGCATTTGAATGGTAAATCATTAGAATTGAAATAACCATGCTAAGATTTTCAATCTGGGACAGTATGTGGTTGGTTTTATGGTCTGAAATTACGATTTACGGTTCCGCAGCTAAAACAATATTTCAGACCGTAAAACCACTCACATACTGTTCCAGATTGAAAATATCTCTTAAATAATGGTTGCTGTGTTATGTTTGTCAAAGCAATTTTTTGTGTTTTATAAGCTAAAAGTTACGGACATTGTCTCTTTCAATACCGAGCGTAGACTGCTCCAATGCTTGTAAAGTCAATCTGACGTGACCTCCAATGCAGTGTTGTCAGAACCTTAGTAGTGTAGAGTATCGTAGCGTGATAAAAGGTCTGATTTTAATGAGATTGCCAGAATGTTCATTATGTGGATCCAAAATCACTTGTATAATTTCGGGTTGCTGTGACCTACTTTCGATTAAATATAGGTCACATCCGTTTCCGCTACGACATGCTTATCTTGCTTCTTTCTCGCAGGATTTTCACAAAACTTCATCACAATGTTCCTTTCATGCATCTACCATCATGTGCAAAATATTTGGTCACTGTGACCTACTTTCGACGAAATATAGGTCACAACCGGTCTCCACTACGACATGCATCTCGCACTGTTAATGACATTAATTAAATTAAATATTAAGTATGCAAGGAACAAATATATCCTGGGTTTGACATTGGTGTAGGTCAAACCCAAAATCTGGACTTCTTCAGAACAGGGCTCGACATGTAGGCCGTGGCCTTCTAGTGATGAATTCATAAAAAATTCTTATCCAAATATTTTACTGGTTTCAGTGGAGACAAGGTAGCATATTTATCAACATATTTTAGCATAATTTGAAGGTAATTTCATGAACTTGCTACAGATATAGTAACCTAGTCATCTTGTGTTGCCTTTACTATACTAAAGGAAAAAAGAAACGCAACTCGGGAATTTCTGCTATATATTATATGTATAATATGCTGCTGTTAATCAAATGGTACATGGCTACATTTATCTTTCGGAAAAAAAACTAAAACAAGACATACCATACCAAATGTTATCCCTTCAAAGTGTCATTACTGATAGAATAGCATTTGGCTCAAGCAGGTGAGCAAACTTAGGATGCAATATTTTCAATCTCTTTACATTAAACTCAGTACTGAAATGGCTCAACATTTCAAAGCGGAACTTCAACATTTATGACTTTTGTGTCACAAAGTGTACTATGATTTTAAAGTCTGCAGCAGCACAGTTTTGTCCTTCTCTAACTAGCTGTTACCATTTTTTATGCCCCCACCACTGAATGGTCAAGGGACATAGCATTAGCCATGTCCGGCCATAAGTCTGGCCGTCCGAGTGTCCGTCCCGAAAAGTTTGTGTTTCTATCTTCTCCCACACTTTTCAACCCATTGTTTGGAAACTTTACAGGATACTTTCCTATAATGTCAAGATGTGTATATCGATTCGTCAAAATCAGCCTTGTTACAGCCTTTGTTTTCTTCGAATTTTACGTTAAAATATCTTGTTTGTCTATCTCCTCTCAGTTTCCAACCGATTTTTTCCAAACTTTACAGGATGCTTTCCTATGATGTCAAGACGTGGCGGTCGATTCCGCATCAAAGGCGACCTTGTATTACTGGAATGTTTTAATATGATGTTATTATATATTACAGGGGTCCAGTTTTATGTCCTACACAGAGAGGCTCGGAGCTGAGAGAAGACATAATGATGTTGGTACAGTTCTGGTTGTTGATCCACTCTGACAAGAAATACTTCAATATGAATTTGTTCCCTTCTGCAGGTGAGAAAAAAAAAAAGATTTTATTTAATTATTGCTGTTTTGTGTGGATCCGTGTGTTTGTAACTTTTGTTTCACACACTTCGCTGATGTGGTCGAGTGATTAGGGCAGTGGACTTAACATCTGGAAGAACAGGGCTCAAATCTCTCCAGGGAGAATAACTCTTTAGGTTAGTATCTACATTTTCTCTGAAATCAGCCATAGATCTGAGAGGAAAAAACAACAACATAAATTCTAAATTGCCAACGCAGATTTCTGAAAGAGTATAGTCAAATGTGCTGCCTGCTAGTCGATACCAATTGCAAAAATAAAGCTTTTATCACTTTTGACACCATCCCATCCTTTAATAACAGGTGTGTAACCAGACGGAATCTCGGAAGCCGTAGCTCCCACCATAATTTCTGATATAGTGTCCAGAAGCCCAGGCATGCCCCCGGATGGGCCTTCGCCACTCAAATCAAATTTTGGGCTTCCACTTTGCAGGCCTGCCAAATATCCAGATAAAATCCTGATTATCCAGATTTTTCGTTCGCTCTCCAGATCTTCGAATTTAAATGTACCATCTCTGGATTTTCCATCAAAACATGGAGTCTATTCCCACCTCTGGGGACATAAACCTGGGTCATTACTTTGAAACTGTTAAGATCCCCACCCTAAAGCCATATATACACTTAATGGGCATGAAAAGACGGACATAGACCCTGGGTCAAAACTTGAAAATGATAGAGATCTTCACCCAAAAACCATATATACTCACTTTGCCTGAACACTTTAAGGTGAGTGCGGGAATTTGCAATTTTCATCTTTGCAAAGATTGTTAGGTTAGCAGTTGAGGGCATTCAGGGCCAAAATGATCGTTTAGAGCATGGAAGCTTTGTTTTTCACTTGTATTCCACCATATTTGTTAAGATACAGGCCTTCTTGAGCCTCTTGTTCTTGTTTGTATTTGCAACGATGTTAACAGAATAAAAATATGACCTAATTATCATTAACAGTGGAGGACAGCCAGCAATCAGAAGATTTCTCCAGTGTCAACCAGATGACCATGTCTAGTGCAGACTTTGCTCAGTCCAAGAAATGGCTTATGTCCATCAATAGTGGCAACACCACATTGTCAAAAAGATCTGTCAGTAAGTATTGTAATAAGTGACACACTACTAGTGTCCAAGCAGTTTTCGGCACATAAACTTTTAATGAAAGCATATTTAAAATAGATGTAGTGTTTTCATTTACAACCACCATACGAAGGCTAAGCCTTGTGCACGCAAAATACGATGACCTTCAAGTTGATTTCAAGAAAACCACACTATGCACGTTCACTTCAACTAAGTAGCGTGTAAAACACCGATTCTTTGTCACCGCCATGAATAGTTTTCGTGATCTTGTTCACATCATTAAAACAATAACAATTTCTTTAATTTTAAATTCGTTCTTAAAGGGGTTGATGCACTATTTCCAAACACAGTTTATTTTAAAGGGCTCTGAAAAACTTGAAAAAAGCTGAAAGAATTATCAAAATGCCATGAAAAATAAAGGAGATATGACCTATTGAAAATTTGCAAAGAACATAAATGGAGGCGGCCATCTTTGAACGATGACGTCATCGCGCCGTTTTACCATATATGGCATATTGACAAAATGTATTTTAAAGCAAAGAAATCCACTGCAAATTGATTAAAAATAAATATAAAGATGTAATATGTATACATTTTAGTATTATTTTTCATTTGCAGTGATTTTCTTTGCTTTAAAAGACATTTTATCAATATGCCATATATGGTAAAACGGCGCGATGACGTCATCGTTCAAAGATGCCGCCTCCATTAATGTTCTTTGCAAATGTTCAATAGGTCATATCTCCTTTATTTTTCATGGCATTTTGATAATTCTTTCAGCTTTTTTCAAGTTATTCAGAGCCCTTTAAGATAAAATTGTTTGAAAATAGTGCATCAACCCCTTTAACCCATAAGAACCGGAAGTAGTAAAGTCTGCTTATTCCCCTGCATTAATTATTTACAGGTTGCATCCTCTTGAAGTGACCCTTTTTCTAATAAAAAAAATATGTTTTTGTTTTATTAATAAAATTGATACGTCAATGTAAATAGACTATTATATCTATGATGCAATGTGCACTATTTTAAAATATTTTCATTTACCTCTGCTGTACTTCTGAATTAAATATGTAAAAGAGAACACTGTCACTTTATTTATTTTTATCTGCGCATTTGCAATGAGATGCATCGTTCCCCGGACATTAGTGATCAACACAATATTCTGTTGCTGTTGTTTTATAAAGTCTTTTCACACTAAGTGTTATTTACCTCTCGTAGTTTATTGTTTTATCTTTACCATTCAGTTGAAAATGTCCCAACAAAAATATACATCAAGAATTAAAATTATTGAGAAAAAGATGTTTAAAATGAATATGAAGGAAACTGTTAGGTGCCGAAAACTAGTTGGACATCAGACGGCAGTATACACTGGCGTAACTGACAAACCAGCATATTACCAAAGCCCCACAATGACTGACAAAATGGAATGACTGACAAAGTGAAATGACTGACAAAGTGGAATGACTGACAAAGTGGAATGACTGACAAAATGGAATGACTGACAAAGTGGAATGACTGACAAAGCGGTATGACTGACAAAATGAAATGACTGACAAAGTGGAATGACTGACAAAGTGGAATGACTGACAAAATGGAATGACTGACAAAATTAAATGACTGACAAAGTGGAATGACTGACAAAATGGAATTACTGACAAAGTGGAATTACTGACAAAATGAAATACATTACTGTAACCACACATTGAAATAACTGCCAAATACGTTACTGTTACCACACATTGCAATAAATGCGAAATACCTTACTGTTACCACACATTGACATAACTGCCAAATACCTTACTGTTACCTCACATTGAAATAACTGCTACTTTGAAATAAATGCCAAATACCATACTGTAACCACACATTGAAATAAATGCGAAATACCTTACTGTTACCACACATTGCAATAAATGCGAAATACCTTACTGTTACCACACATTGAAATAACTGCTACTTTGAAATAAATGCCAAATACTGAAACCACACATTGAAATAAATGCCAAATACCTTACTGTTACCACACATTGCAATAAATGTCAAATACCTTACTGTTACCACACATTGAAATAACTGCTACTTTGAAATAAATGCCAAATACTGAAACCACACATTGCAATAAATGTCAAATACCTTACTGTTACCACACATTGAAATAACTGCTACTTTGAAATAAATGCCAAATACTGAAACCACACATTGCAATAAATGTCAAATACCTTACTGTTACCACACATTGAAATAATTTCTTCTTTGAAATAAATGCCAAATACCATACTGTAACCACACATTGCAATAAATGTCAAATACCTTACTGTTACCACACATTGAAATAACTGCTACTTTGAAATAAATGCCAAATACTGAAACCACACATTGCAATAAATGTCAAATACCTTACTGTTACCACACATTGAAATAACTGCTACTTTGAAATAAATGCCAAATACCATACTGTAACCACACATTGCAATAAATGCCAAATACCTTACTGTTACCACACATAGAAATAACTGCCAAATACCATACTGTTACCACACAGTGAAATAACTGCCAAATATCATATTGTTACCACCCATTGAAATAACTGCCAAATACCTTACTGTTACAACATGTTGAAATAACTGCCAAATACCATACTGTTACCACACATTGAAATAACTGCTACTTTGACATAAATGCCAAATACCATACTGTCACTACACATTGCAATAAATGCAAAATACCATACTGTTACCGCACATTGAAATAACTGCCAAATACAATACTGTAAACACACATTTCAATAAATGCCAAATACCTTACTGTTACCACACATTGAAATAACTTCTACTTTGAAATAAATGCCAAATACCATACTGTAACCACACATTGCAATAAATGCCAAATACCTTATTGTAACCACACATTGATATAACTGCCAAATACCTTACTGTAACCACACATTGCAATAAATGCTACTTTGAAATAAATGCTAAATACCATACTGTAACCACACATTGCAATAAATGCCAAATACCTTACTGTTACCACATACTGAAATAAGTGCCAAATACCATACTGTTACCACACATTGAAATAACTGCCAAATACCATACTGTTACCACACATTGAAATAACTGCCTGTTACCACACATTGAAATAACTGCCAAATACCATACTGTTACAACACATTGCAATAACTGCTACTTTGAAATAAATGCCAAATACCATACTGTAACAACACATTGCAATAAATTCCAAATACCATACTGTTACCACACATTGCAATAATTGCAATAAATGCCAAATACCATACTTTTACCACACATTGCAATAAATGCCAAATACCATACTGTTACCACACATTGAAATAACTGCCAAATACCATACTGTTACAACACATTGCAATAACTGCTACTTTGAAATAAATGCCAAATACCATACTGTAACAACACATTGCAATAAATTCCAAATACCATACTGTTACCACACATTGCAATAATTGCAATAAATGCCAAATACCATACTGTTACCACACATTGAAATAACTGCCAATACCATACTGTTACCACACATTGAAATAACTGCCAAATACCATACTGTTACAACACATTGCAATAACTGCTACTTTGAAATAAATGCCAAATACCATACTGTAACAACACATTGCAATAAATTCCAAATACCATACTGTTACCACACATTGCAATAATTGCACTAAATGCCAAATACCTTACTGTTACCACACATTGAAATAACTGCCAATACCATACTGTTACCACACATTGAAATAACTGCCAAATACCATACTGTTACCGCACATTGAAATAACTGCCAAATACCTTACTGTTACCACACATTGAAATAAATGCCAAATACCTTACTGTTACCACACATTGCAATAAATGCCAAATACCATACTGTTACCACACATTGCAATAACTGCCAAATACCTTACTGTTACCACACATTGATATAACTGCCAAATACCATACTGTTACCACACATTGAAATAACTGCCAAATACCATACTGTTACCACACATTGAAATAACTGCCAAATACAGTACTGTTACCAAACATTGAAATAACTGCCAAATACCATACTGTTACCACACATTGAAATAACTGCCAAATACCATACTGTTACCACACATTGAAATAACTGCCAAATACCATACTGTTAACACACATTGAAATAACTGCCAAATACAGTACTGTTACCAAACATTGAAATAACTGCCAAATACCATACTGTTACAACACATTGAAATAACTGCTACTTTGAAATAACTGCCAAATACCTTGCTGTAACCACACATTGCAATAAATGCCAAATACCTTACTGTTACCACACATTGAAATAACTGCCAAATACCACACTGTTACCACACATTGAAATTACTGCCAAATATCATACTTTTACCACACGTTGAAATAACTGTCAAATACCATACTGTTAACACACATTGAAATAACTACTTCTTTGAAATAAATGCCAAATACCATACTGTAATCACACATTGCAATAAATGCCAAATACCTTGCTGTAACCACACATTTGAATGACTGTCAAATACCTTTCTGTTACACATTTAAATAACTATCTGCTGTTGTTACCACACAATGAAATAACTGTCAAATACATTACTGTTAGTCACATTTAAATAACTGTCAAATAGCTTACTGTTATCACACATTGAAATAACTGTCAACTACAGTACTGTTACCACACAGTGAAGTAACTGTCATATAGCTTACTGTTATCACACATTGAAATAACTGTCAACTACAGTACTGTTACCACACATTGAAGTAACTGTCATATAGCTTACTGTTAACACACATTGAAATAACGGTCAAATACATTACTGTTACCACACATTGAAGTAACTGTCATATAGCTTACTGTTATCACACATTGAAATAACTGTCAAATACATTACTGTTACCACACATTGAAGTAACTGTCATATAGCTTACTGTTATCACACATTGAAATAACTGTCAACTACAGTACTGTTACCACACATTGAAGTAACTGTCATATAGCTTACTGTTATCACACATTGAAATAACTGTCAAATACATTACTGTTACCACACATTGAAGTAACTGTCATATAGCTTACTGTTATCACACATTGAAAAAACTGTCAAATACATTACTGTTATCACATATTGAAATAACTGTCAAACACAATACTGTAAGACTGACAAACACATCATTGTAACCACATGTTGAAATACTGTCAAATGCATATATGATATTTGTTGTTTTGTTTTATTTCATCAAGAAGTGAGAAAACTTGATATTTTCATGACTGTAGGGCTGGCGTGGCGCAGTCGGTAGCGCGGCGGATTTGTAACCGGAGGCCCCGGGTTCAATCCTCCGTGGTGCCACTGAGTTCCGTCGGTGTGTTCTTGGGCAGGACACTTTTCCTTAGCCTCGTCCGTCGGATGGGGACGTAAACCGGGCGGTCCCGTGTACCGGTCTATCCTCCGAGCACGTTAAAGAACCATAGGAATCTATTCGATAATAAGAGTAGGGCAGGTTCCCGGATCCTATGTATCCTTCCCCTCTCTCTGGGGCGGCTCTAAATAACCTGTATTGTGTTGATGAGCCGTTAAACAACATTCAATTCAATTCATGACTGTGAAGTTATTTTTAACTCACCATAACTTCTAAAATACTTGACCGATTCCAATAAACAACTCATCTTTTTATTTAAGTTTTTTTCCAAGCCAGTGATATAACTTATAAAAATTAACACCAACTTTACCACATATTGAAAATATACAGTTTTACTCAGGTTCCCTGCTTATTATAGTTTCATTTAGGTTCCCCAAATCTTTGGAGAAGATAATACTGGCATGTGAAACTGATGTTTTAGATTGAATCCAGCAAACTATTAATGACTATATTAATGTTTTTCAGCTTCCAGAAAGAATCCAGACCCCAACAATTCATATTTGAAGGACTATATTCGCAAGAGAAATCTTCTACTGACCTTGATGGTGAGTAGTAATACAGCCAAACCTGTGTTAATGGTAACACCGAAGTGTAGGGCAATATTCTTACCTATTAATCAACTGACCTCTTTTTAAAGAGCTACAGACCTTAGCCCCGCATGGGTTCGCTCCCTTGTGTAGGCATGTCTGATGGGAAACTTCATCCTTCATCTCATCTCCCTCTGAGGTTGCTGTCCCAGTATATTGTTTGTTTACATTGTCTTTATCACTATTTTATGACTGGACAACTTTGTAATGTCGAAAAAAATATAAGATGCAAGTAAATACAGCACACCCATATCAGGAAGTGACATGATAACAATCACTTATTAGCAATTAGTCTCTGATTGGTCACCTCATAATTGAGACTCACTTGGGAGATTCCCCTAATTGTCAAGTGTAGGTTAACTGCCATCAACCCTTAAGATGATCAAAGTGTCTTGTTGCATGATGTCAGAAGATAAACTCTCAAAAAACAAGTGTACTACTTATCTGACCTGAATTGTACATCTAGAAAATAATAGTCATGTGTTTTTTAAAGGGCGGGAAGAGTGGTTGTTGTCAGTTCAAATACAAACTAACATCTTCATATTGTGCTCCAGTTTCATATGAAATGTTCATTTGCAGTAAATTAAGCCACAAGTTAACTTCGGTTTAATTATTGTTCATGAAAATGTTTGGTCTGGGAAGCTTGACCTCTCGGCTGTGTTTTGTTGCTGAATCATAAATATTAATTTAAATGGGAATTATTTTGCTAACAGTTGTACATATAATTCAAATAAAAGTGTACTTCTATCACCAAGAATTCATAAGGACCTTAAAGCATCATATTAAATTACTGCTAATGATTTATACTACAAAACTAGCCGAGACGTTTAGTTTTCCAGATCAAACTATTTCATTAACAATAATTGAACCGTACGGATAATGTGTCCCGGTTTAGTGCATATGCACGTTGAATATGACACTGAAACACATTATGATGATCGCATATTTGGATTGACACCCGTAATGCTTCCAGATCGCCTCCAGTCCCTTTTAAACTAAAAGAAATGGAAGCCATGTATTCTGCTCTAAAGGTTATTAACTGAGCCATTGTGTTTACATGATAACTTGAGTAACGCTTTACATTTTCACCGAAGTTGAAGGTTTGTTTTAATAAGACTTGACCTGAAATTGATTCATGTAATAGAGCTCTATTGGCCTTGATTAAGTCATAATAAGGATATTTCAGTGTTTTTCTGCTTTAATTTGTTTAGTAAACCAGTTTTCACCAAATTTACTTTGGAGTTTTGCTTGAATAAGGTTTTGGATATGTTTGGCAGTGAGTAAATTGATGGATGATGTGTTTCAGAGTTATGGCCCTTGATAGCATTTAGCAGTAATAAATATTGATGGATATGTTCAGAGTTATAGCCCTTGATAGTGTTTAGGTGTGAGAATAAAGATGGTTGAGTCCTTGATAGTGTTTAGTAGCGAGAATATAGATGGTTGATGTGTTTCAGAGTTATGGCCCTTGATAGCATTTAGCAGTTAGAAATATTGATGGTTGATGTGTTCAGAGTTATGGCCCTTGATAGCGTTAGCAGTGAGAAATATTGATGGATGTGTTCAGAGTTATGGCCCTTGATAGCATGAGCAGTGAGAAATATTGATGGATGATGTATTCAGAGTTATGGCCCTTGATAGCATTTGCAGTGAGAAATATTGATGGATGTGTTCAGAGTTATGGCCCTTAATAGCGATAGAAGTGAGAAATATTGATGGATGATGGATTTCAGAGTTATGACCTTTTATAGCGTTAGCAGTGAGAAATATTGATGGAAGATGTATTTCAGAGTTATGGCCCTTGATTATTGTCACCACTTTATTGTCCTCGTTGGTTTTCTCGCCTGCGTCATCTGCGTCCCCTAGTTAAAACTTTGTGTGTATCTCGGAAACAACTTCACATAATGGATTGAAGCTTCACACGTCTTTGGCATCATTATACAACATCATAAAGCCAGGTTCTATTACTCATGCTTTTATTTTAACGAAATTATGACTCCTTTTATTCTCGGAAAACTTTGGTTAAAGTTTTGTATTTAGGCTTATCAAAGTCTTTTTTAAATTTTAAGTTTTAAGTTTTCATCATATCTCAGAATCCTCTTAAAAAAAATCATTGAAACAGCATACATGTATTCACTGTCATGTGAAGAACTCATACAGACAAGTGCCATAATTCTGTTATGTAATTAAGCAGAATTATGCCGTTCAGCTTAGTTTCCCAATTAATAGACAAGGCCTCGAAAGTCCAGCATCCAGCGTGATGTCCTCCGACAGCTCTTGTTTTTTTATCCTGGTCCATAACTTAAAAACTGCTTCCGGGATTTGAGGTGTGTTTATATCAATAGATGGTGTGTCCACATGCAATTTACTGTTGTATGTATAATCTCATTCAAACTGTTATACTTGACAGACAAGCACTATAGAGCTGTTCACCACCTGGCATAATCCTCTCGAGTTACCCGAGCTGCACGTGCCGGATGAAGAGAAGACACTGGCGTGGAAGAATCAGAGTGTCTCTGAGAAACAATGGAGGGAACATGCCAGGCTTGCATGGGAGATCTCACCTACACTCGCTGCCTTTTTCCCTTCAAGGTATTGTGTTCAATATGTATTTAGGTGCTAGTGAAGGGAGTTGAGGGAAATAGTGAGCGATGAAATGTAGGAATACTGGATTATATAGCGATTATTTAACAATAATGAAATTTAAAAATTTAAAAAAAAAAAACTCCTACCATCGATTGAAGGATTTCCCTATAATTGATCCAAGCAGTTAAATAATCTATAATAATCTATTTATTACATTTTAAATCCGTTTATAATGTATGATTTTAACAAAAATGTTTCGCTTTGTTGAATGTTATCAGTGAATGACGTCGACGTCAGCAACACTTTATCGACGTTGTAACTCGACGTCACAGTTATTTATGTGTTCGGAGTTTGTTATTAATATTTAGCGATTATGAATATTTTTTCATTGAGAAATCCCAATCTTTTACTCGTAGGAATATAATAAATATAAATGTCTATTGACCAACTATGACAAAAGTGCCAATATGTTACACTTGAAAGTGTGAAGGCTAAAGTATTGTTGGAGTATTGCAAACTGAAAAACAAATAATTCTAAAAAAATATTTTCATGCTGTATTGAACTCAGGGGTAAAAATCATTACATGTGGGTTGATTTCAATATCGTTTTATGATCAAGTCTTACCAACATTTACTAATTTTAAAATACTGTAGTTCACCATGCATTGTTAGATAATTAAAGTTCTCCGGCCATGTTTTGGTTCATGAACATGTTTATGTTTATTTGAAAAGAAATCAGTATGCAACAGTATATATTTACAATTCACACATTGCTGTATATCTGTGAAAAGCAAGAATAAGATTTTATTTGACGATGTAGAAAACTTTGAACAGGTAAATTAATCCACAGGTAATTGTATGTATCAATTATCTGGCAATAGTTGTGCTGCTTTACAATTCAGATTTACCTCATTTCCCCGTGCAGTTACGTAGTGGTAAAAGTAGTATCTACATCATGCAAATAATACTTATTTTACATACAACTTAGTAGCGGTTTTAAATATATGTTTCTCTCCGGGACTACCAAGAAATGTTTATATGATGTTTAAATTTGTTAATTGATAATACTACAAATTGGGTGGCCATTCATCTTTAAGTATTATTTTAAAAATTGATGCAGTAAGGAATTACTCCCTTTGATTATTAGTAAAACTATCACTTGATAGTTATACATTGTTGCTGTTCATTGTATGTATAATTCTATATTAAACCACAAAACGGGTACTTCTCAAGGCCGTACAGCCCCTATTAATTAATACTTAAAGTAACATATGACAATCTTGAAGTATTTATCAAGCATAGAAATTAGCATATTGATGTAATAATCTAGTATCATTTTGACTTTTAATCTGCTTGCATATATTTAAATACAATTTTAAGTTTTCAACTTTTCCTCTTTATTTTACCATAGGTTTTAATACATTATTGGTGAAATGTAATCAACAGTTAGTAATATGCAAAAACAATTTGCTTTATACTATTCTTTTAATTAATATTAGTAATTGAACAAATGCAATTTATGCAGAAAAATTAATGGGATGCCACGAGTTTTTAAAAAATCAAGATTGCCATGTGTCCCTTTAAGATTTATAACAAAAAAACAAAACTCGCAGATTTGTCAAGTAATCCAAATCAAACATATTCATAAACAATTATTAGACCAGACAGAAATTTTTCAGATCACCTCTGTCCCTATTATTTAACTATTTTACTATTTAAATGTACTTTTGTGTAGATGGTAGGAAAATTAATTTCCATCATAAAAAAAAATGTGTTTTGAAATTCAACAAATATATCCTCACAATGAATAGTGATTCCACTTTCAAAGAATTAATTATAATAGTACTAAAATTACACTTCAGGTTCCGTAACTCTGATGCCCTCAACAGAGAGGTGACGCGACTTGTACGTAACAATCCTATAGCAGTGAGTCACATCCCAGATGCTATACAGTTCCTGGTTACACCACACAGTGTAGAGGTTGATGCACCAGAGGTAATCAACAGTCTAGTCTGCCTCAAAATATCCTACCTCTTGGGTCTTCTCTGTATTCTTCTTCTACAAACATCACAGTGTAGACTGCTTCACAAAATATCCTACCTCTTGGGTCTTCTCTGGATTCTTCTTCTACAAACATCACAGTGTAGACTGCTTCACAAAACATCCTACCTCTTGGATATTCTCTGGATTCTTCTTCTACAAACATCACAGTGGGGACTGCTTCACAAAACATACTACCTCTTGGATCTTCTCTGGATTCTTCTTCTACAAACATCACAGTGTAGACTGCTTCACAAAATATACTACCTCTTGGGTCTTCTCTGGATTCTTCTTCTACAAACATCACAGTCTAGACTGCTTCACAAAACATCCTACCTCTTGGATCTTCTCTGGATTTTTCTTCTACAAACATCACAGTGTAGACTGCTTCACAAAATATCCTACCTCTTGGGTCTTCTCTGGATTCTTCTTCTACAAACATCACAGTGTAGACTGCTTCACAAAACATCCTACCTCTTGGATTTTCTCTGGATTCTTCTTCTACAAACATCACAGTGTAGACTGCTTCACAAAATATCCTACCTCATGGATCTTCTCTGGATTCTTCTTCTACAAACATCACAGTGTAGACTGCTTCACAAAATATCCTACCTCATGGATCTTCCCTGGATTCTTCTTCTACAAACATCACAGTGAAGACTGCTTCACAAAATATCCTACCTCATGGATCTTCTCTGTATTCTTCTTCTACAAACATCACAGTGTAGACTGCTTCACAAAATATCCTACCTCATGGATCTTCTCTGTATTCTTCTTCTACAAACATCAAAGTGTAGACTGCTTTACAAAATATCCTACCTCATGGATCTTCTCTGGATTCTTCTACAAACATCACAGTGTAGACTGCTTCACAAAATATCCTACCTCATGGATCTTCTCTGGATTCTTCTTCTACAAACATCACAGTGTAGACTGCTTTACAAAATATCCTACCTCATGGATCTTCTCTGGATTCTTCTTCTATAAACATCACAGTGTAGTCTGCTTTACAAAATATCCTACCTCATGGATCTTCTCTGTATTCTTCTTCTACAAACATCACAGTGTAGACTGCTTCACAAAATATCCTAACTCATGGATCTTCTCTGTATTCTTCTTCTACAAACATTAGAGTGTAGACTGTTTCACAAAATATCCTACCTCATGGATCTTCTCTGGCTTCTTCTACAAACATCACAGTGTAGTCTGCTTCACAAAATATCCTACCTCATGGATCTTCTCTGGCTTCTTCTACAAACATCACAGTGTAGACTGCTTCACAAAATATCCTACCTCTTGGATCTCTGGATTCTTCTTCTACAAACATCACAGTCTAGTCTGCTTCACAAAATATCCTACCCCTTGGATCTTTTCTTGATTCTTCTTCTACTCCAAATTCTTCTTCTAATCCCAAACAACATTGTTGTGGAAACCACTGAGCCAGTTTTCATTAGTATGCATGTTCTGTTAGTGGAAATTGAGTGTGTAGATTGAATTGGATGGCATGGTGATTCTGAGTTTACATAGTGGTATAAAGGAAAATGTAAAAACAGATCTGCTTCCCCAAAATGGCCAATTTGAGAAAAGTTTATTTAATGTTTGTTGATGCATGCCATCCAATATGTCGGCAATTGTGAAAAATAGGCAAAATAAGGAATATTGAAAAAGACAATCTGAAGGAAAAATAACACTCACAAAACATATTTCTGTGTAAACTAAAACTGTTTCTATGTTTGTTTCAGCTGAGCAATGTACTGACATGGTGCCCTACGTCTCCGCTGATGAGTTTGTCATATTTCTCACGGTTATTCCCTCCCCACCCACTCACTGCACAGTTTGCTGTCAAGTCACTGAGGACAAATCCTACTGTAAGTTAATCTGTCCAGAAGCTCTTTAAATTAATTTTTCTTCTAAGTCTAAAATCTTACCAAACAGTTTTCTTTATGTAAAAGCATATATTTATATCTCTGCAAATTTTACTTTTTGACTAAATACATATATATGATTTTAAACTCAAGGTAATGCTGTCGAACTCTGTAATAATAAAGTTTCAGCCGAAGGTTTTTAAGTATTCATAAGAACAATTTTAACAAGATGTACATCTCACCTTTATCTGAAATATGAAAAAAGGTATTTTGATGCGCATTATACACGGAAACAACTTGTTTTACCCAGATTTTACCTCTAAGAAGGGAGTGCGCACAAATCACGGGTGCGCATTATGCACGGTAAAATACAGTATATCATTAGAACTGGAATTTTAAGTCAAGAAATAATAAATACGTACCTGTGCTTTATCGGTGAATAAAATACAGTTAGGAGTTTGGATGAGTAGTAATTAAATCGCGAGTGCATTATCATCCGAACAACTAACTGTATTTTATTCACAGATAAAACACAGGTACGTATTTATTATTTTGATTCTAACACAAAAATAACCCCATTATAATTAAAATTACTGTTGAGTTTGTCTTCGTGACTTACATTTACCAAGTGACGTCATGTAACGTGGCGCTTCCAACGGATGAAATACACGCGGGGAATTAATGGAACAGATGTATTTTGTCATAGAATAACATACAGTTGTCTCTCTTCTTTGTGTATATGAAAGACTGCGCGGGTCGTGTTAGAATGGTAAAAACAACAACAACTTAGTTTTGACATTTGACAATCAGTTGATAAACAGATATTTTACAGCCGAAATGCTTTTTAATGGGGCTTTTCCCATGTTAACTTCTTGTTGCTGGGCAGCAGAAAATTAAGAAATCTCAAATAACTTCAGTTAGCCTTTAATAGTTTGCTTTCAGGGTGTCTCAATTTACAGGTGTCCAAAACATTAAAAACAGTTTTTGATACAAATTCTAGAAAATAAGTATTTTTCTAATTTTTGATGAAGCAATATTTTGCATTGAAAATGCCCTATCAAAAACAACTTTTGCAAATTTTTATTTCTCAACTGTTTTTTAAAAGTGAAGTATCTGATGAGAAAATTTAAGCCAAATGCCGGAATGATAAAGTTATGAATTATACTTGTATAGCATTTCAAGATACATTTGACCTCATTACTGACTTTTTGACTATAATTATGGTGTGCCGATGTTTATTAACTCAAATGTCATCTTAATAACAGGTGCATGTATCATAGTAATTACGATGACCTTTGTTGCGTCTCTGTTCCAGGAAGCGTTGCTGTTTTACATTCCACAGTTGGTGCAGGCTGTTCGATATGACACGGTAAGTTGACTTTTTAAAAAAACACCATGTTTGGAACTTTTTCAGAGTTAAATGATCCAGTTTTTAATCACCTAGATTTTGCTTTGCCTGCTGTTATGAATACAGTGGTTTGCTGAATTTACAAAATTTTATTTGAAGGTTTGTTAAGGGTTCAACAATGTGCAGTTATCGCGATTTCTCTTGATTATTGAAAAGTATTTTGTTTCAGTAGTGGGCATAGTCAATGCATATGTTATGGCGGGAGGTGTACAGTACTGGTTCTACCCAGGAAAAGTTGGTGGTCTGCCTCCACCACAGAAAAAAAAAGCGACCATCATATATAACCTTACATGTGTTGAAAATGACGTAAAACACCATACAAACAAACAAACAAACAATGCATATGTTGCAGAGTTATTTCCCTTAATTATGGAAAAGTAAGTGATTTGTTTTTTCAGTATTGGGAATAATCAGTGCATGTGTAACAGAGTTATTTCCCTTGATTATGGAAAAGTAAGTCATTTGTTTCTGTAGTGGTTCCTAATTGCTTGAGATAATGAAACTTGATGCATGTATAATCAGTAGACAGTGTGTGGCTCACCAAATTTCAATTCATGAAATATTTATGTCCTGTACAACCATAGAAGGGGTATGCATGTCATGCTAGTTTGCTTGTTATTAGGAGAAGTTGTAGCATGGTCGGTGACATTTCCTTTGATGAATGCAGAGCATTAAATCGTTTAATTTAGGGTTACTAAAGGGGCGTGGCTACACCGTACTACAACTACCGGATATTGGAATTTAGAGTATGGTCACGATGACGTCACAGTGTTACTAAGTACATCATGCTACAAAAAAGCTACGCCCATCTCGGTGTTTAAATAAGCCAACTCGCTGAGACCAGACTCTATCTATTACTTAGTGTTGAACATCAAGGATATGACAAAATTAATAACAATAAATCTTAAAAATATGTGTCGATTCTTATGGATGGCGGGAGGTATAGAGTACTGGTTCTACATAGAAAAAATGGGGTGGTCTGCCTCCACCACAAACAAACCACAAACAAAAGAACCGTCATATATGGCCTAAAATGTGCTAATTTAAAAATGACCTAAAACACCTTTCAAACAACAAAACTCTTAGAATTTTAAATGACAAATTACACTAGAACAAGGGGAAACAGTCTTGAATTCTTTAAAGAACACAGTAGACTAGAGAGTAGGAGGAACTCCTATGGAAACAGGGTAGTAGATACATAGTAGATGCCAACCCAAGTAGTAATGTCACCCAGTATAAACAGCTTCAAGAGTAGGTTAAACAAACACTGGAAGTCCCTTGTTATAAAATTTAACTACAACTGCTACATACCGTACCAATGAAAAAAAAATAGAAAAAAACGAGAAAAAACATTAGAAGGGCTTTAACTCTTAACCCGTTAAGCATGACTATAATAGCCTTTGCATCCTTTGTAAACCCAGATCAGCCTGTGACTATCTCGAAAGCTGATCAGGGTTGACAATGTCTGGCTGCTGATCAATCATTTTCCCCAAAACACCCCTTTGTCACATAAATGGAATGGTCTTAATTCAAAGAAAGAACAGTCCATTTTATATATGTTGCGGGTTAAGGAGCTTTTTTATAAGCTTACGCATTGTGGAAGGTCTATAAATTATCTGTAAGTATTCAAAGGAAATTGAAGAAAAAAAAATGTTCTTGTCTGATATTTCATTACAGATGATACTTGGTTATTTCGCATCAAAGTAACAGAATACATACCTCACTTCATATTTTGTAGGCTGGCCTAAGGTATACAGTACTGGTTCTACCCAGGAAAAAAGGGGTGGTCTGCCTCTACCACAAAAAAAAATCGACTATCATATATGGCCTAATATGTGCTAAAAATGATGTAACGCATCACTCAACCAACCATCCTGTTGTGTGTTTTTTTTGTTGTAAAGCATCCACAGGCCCTCTTGGGCCTCTTGTTTGTTATAAAAGTCATGTTGTTTGTGAAATTCTTTTTTCACAATTAATATACATACTTACAGTTGATGAAAACACTACTCACAAGAATTTGTGTAGTTATGTTATAATTTTTATACAAAAACATTGTACACTAAATCTATGGGATAACTCTTTTGATAAACTTTAACATACCTGACAGAGTTATCTTCTAGTAAATAATTCTAAGGATGTACACTGAATTGAGACTGTGAACTCAATAAAGCCCAGTCCGCTACTTTTCTCTATTGTTTGTTGCTATTAAGGGATCCCCTTTAAAGTACACTTTGTGAAAGCGGGACTTTATAGGAATCACGTTGTCCGTAATGTCCCATCGCGTAAAACTTTTGTCGCGTTGCATCACACATTTTCGTCCCGTCGCGTAACACATTTTTATTACTTGCATTCTTCCAACAGTATTGAATGAGTTGGTCCCAAACTTCATAATAATACACGTAACAACTGATGTCCCTCTACATCGCCTAATTTATTCCAGAATTATGGTCCTTTGTTTAACTTAGAGTTTAACCGGGAGTATTCATCACCTTCAGTGATAGGTCTAGTTAATTGATGATTTTGCATGTGAATTAGAGTTACACCGACTTCCTTGTGACTCTATAACATACCTTCCATACTACAGATGGGCTATGTGATGGACTTTATCCGATGGGCAGCCAAAAATTCTCCACTTCTCGCCCACCAGTTGTTGTGGAATATGAAGACAAACAAGTTCAGAGATGAAGAAGGGAGCGAATTAGATGGTAAACATTCTGTTAACGTTTAACCTGTTAAGCACGACTATAATAGCCTTTGTGTCCATTGTAAACCCAGATCAGCCTGATCAGGGTTTACAATGTCCAGCTGCTGATCAGTCATTTCCCCAAAACACCCATTTGTCACATGAATGGAATGGTCTTAATTCAAAGAAAGAACAGCCCATTATATATATGTAGGGGGTTAAGGGTTAAAGGGATATGCAGCAGTCTTGAAGCAGTTACAATGTATGAAGCAAAACATAGCACCTATTAATACAGTAACATTTTGGCTTAAAACTTCTTGCAACTGTTGCTAGGAGTTTTGAAAATTTCTTTGCTATTCTACCTTAGTTTTAAATGCATTATCAGTGTGTTATAACCAGATATTAGTAGTATGCAAAAACAATTTGTTTATTCATGTTTTCAAAAGAATGGAGTTATATAAAATGTTGCAGGGCTCATCTTTTTTGAAACTCCCTTCGAAGAAGAGTGGGCGTATTGCTTTGCAAATGTGGGTTGGTCGGACAGTCTGGTAAAAAATCAATAAAAATTGCTTGTCTTCATGATAACTCAAGAAAAGTTGACACTACAAACTCGAAACTTTGCAGGAATGTTTGTGTCATGGTCTTTGAAGGGGGGCATATATGTTTTACAAACTTATCTTGTTGTATTTTATTTACATATGTCATCTTATTTCAACAATTTACAGAGGAGATAGGGGATCAGTTACAGATTTTAATGGAAGAAATACAAAACCAGCTGTCGGGCTCGGCACTCAAGTTTTATGAAAGAGAGTTTGATTTCTTCGGCAAAATAACAGACATCTCTCGCATCATAAGGTAAGCTGTATAATGAAATAGCTTTTTGGGGAATATTACCTGTCAGCATACACTCATGATGTAAAACCACCCACCGGAAAAAAATGTTCCCGATTTTTAGGGTGGGAATCCAACAATTCTCCTAACTTTCACCATCTTAAGTTGGAATGTAATGCATCAGCCTGGATAATTTGTTCCATTCCTATCACTACAACAAGTAGCTTTTCTTTTCTTCGAGATGTGAGAAAGTGTCGATTCTTATGGATGGCGGGAGGTATACACTACTGGTTTTACCCAGGAAAATAAGGTCGTCTGCCTTTGCAACAAAAATAAATGACCATCATTTTTGGCCTAAGATGTGTTAAAAATGACATAAAGCAACATGCAAACAAAGAAACAAAAGCTATACAGTGACATCATTATTGACATGAGGAAGAAACATCCACATTGTTTCCATTGCGATATTACAAATAACTTGGAGCATTTTGATTGTATATTAGCTATGAAATTGAATATCCCGCGCCTTTTTCTTTCCCCGCTATGCTCTTTAAATATCCCATCACCACATGTAGATTTAAAGAAAACTCTGCCCAAGAGATCATCTGTATTAATGCACACCATTTCAATTATCAACTATTGTTAGCTCTACTGGCCAAGGGCCAGCAGAGCTTATGGGATGGTGTGTTGTCCGTCTTCCGTCGTCCGTCGTCCGTCCGTCGTCCGTCCGTTAACTTTTCTTCAAACGACTTCTCCTCAGAAACCGCTTGGCTAATTTTGACCAAACTTCACATGGATGATCCTTAGATGAATGCTTTTTAGATTTGTTAAAATTAGGTCAGCGCTACATCCAAGATGGCTGCCATTACCATATATGGTCGAAACCTTAAAAAATCTTCTTCTCCAGAACCGCTGGACAGATTTCAACAGTTTTTCTTTTAAAATGATCGCCAACGCCTAGACTATCAAGATTGTTCAAATTAAGTCCCCGGGGTCAAAAATGGCCGTGCCCCGGGGGTCCAAAGTTTGTATATTGAGGTTTTGCATGTTTTTCATATAGACATATAGGAAAAAACTTTAAAAAATCTTCTTCTCTGAAACTACAAGGCACAGAGCTCTCATGTATTACATGTAGCATCAGCCTATGGTCCTCTACTAAGTTTGTTCAAATGGTGACCCTGGGGTCAAATTTATCCCCGCCCCGGTGGTCACAGTTTTACATAGACTTATATAGGATTATTTTTTAAAAAAATCTTCTCCTCTGAAACTACAACAGCCAGAGGTTTGATATTTTGCATTTACTATAAGCTTATGGTCCTTTACCAAGTTTGTTCAAATGGTGACCCTCGGGTCACATTTGGCCCCACCTCAAGGGTCACATGTTTTACATAGACATGTATAGGGAAAAACTTAAAAAATCTTCTTCTCTGAAACTGCAAGAGCCAGAGGTTTAATATTTTGCATTTGCTATAAGCTTGTGGTCCTCTAACAAGTTTGTTCAAATGGTGACCCAGGGGTCACATTTGGCCCCACCCTGGGGGTCACAGTTTTACATAGGCTTGTATAGGGAAAACTGAAAAAAATCTTCTTCTCTGGAACCACATGGCACAGAGCTCTCATTTATTACATGTAGCATCAGCTTAAGGTCCTCTACTAAGTTTGTTCAAATGATGACCCTAGGGTCAAATTTGTCCCCGCCCCGAGGGTCACAGTTTTTCATAGACTTATATAGGATTTTTTTTTTAAAAATCTTCTTCTCGGAAACTACAAGAGCCAGAGGTTTGATATGTTACATTTATTATAAGCTTATGGTCCTTTACCAAGTTTGTTCAAATGGTGACCCTGGGGTCACATTTGGCCCCGCCCCAAGGGTCACATGTTTTACATAGACATGTATAGGGAAAAACTGAAAAAATCTTCATCTCTGAAACTGCAAGAGCCAGAGGTTTAATATTTTGCTGTTGCTATAAGCTTATGGTCCTTTACCAATTTTGTTCAAATGGTGACCCTGGGGTCACATCTGGCTCCGGCCCGGGCGTCACAGTTTTACATAAATGCTTGTATAGGGAAAAACTGAAACAAATCTTCTTCTCTGGAACTGCAAGAGCCAGAGGTTTAATATTTTGCACTTGCTATAAGCTTATGGTCCTTTACCAACTTTGTTCAAATTGTGACCCTATGGTCACATTTGACCCCGCCCCAAGGGTCACATGTTTTACATAGACATGTATAGGAAAAACTTAAAAAATCTTCTTCTCTGAAACTGCAGGAGCCAGAGGTTTAATATTTTGCATTTGCTATAAGCTTATGGTCTTCTACCAAGTTTGTTCAAATGGTGACCCATTGGTCACATTTGGCCCCACCCTGGGGGTCACAGTTTTACTTAGGCTTGTATAGGCAAAAACTGAAAAAAATCTTCTTCTCTGGAACCACATGGCACAGAGCTCTCATGTATTACATGTAGCATCAGCTTATGGTCCTCTACCAAGTTTGTTCAAATGGTGACCCTGGTGTCAAATTTGTACGCGCCCCGGGGGTAACATTTTTTTAATTTCTTTTTAAAAAAATTTTTTTTTCAATTTAATTTTTTTTTTTTTTTATTTTTTTTTTAAATGTTTCAATTTATTTTTTTTTTTTTAATTTTTTCATCTTTTTTTTTTTTTTTATTGATTGATTTGAATTATTGTTTTTTTTTAAAAAAAAAATCATTATCTTTTTAATTACTTGACACTTACTTTAACATTTCTTGTCGGCGCTACTCATCCTAAATGCCTTGTTGAATTTCGACGAAACTTGGCAGGAAGCATCAGTAAGATGTCTAGTTGTGCATTTCACGCTTTTGTTCCAGTTCGCTGATTTTTGACGGGAGTTATGGCCCTTTGACATTTTTATTTTAAATTTCTTGTAGGCGCTACTCCTCTTAAATGGCTTGTTGGATTTCTACAAAATTTGGCAGGAAGCCTCAGTATGATGTCTAGTTGTGCAAAGCGCGGTATATCAATGAAATCTTGGACAATTTTGAAAACCAGCTAGATCTTGTTAGTAATAACAGAGTTATGGCCCTTGATTTGTTGAAAAATGCTATATTGTATTTTCCGTTGTTAAATCTATAGGAGAAGAGAGCTATATCTATCTAAATCTATAAGAGCTGTTTTAGCCAGTAGAGCGTCCACAGGCCCTCTTGGGCCTCTTGTTTTTTAATTAAAATGCACCTGTGTTAAGAGACAATCTGTGTTAAGAGACAACCTGTTTTAAGAGACCACCTGTATTATGAGATCACCTGTGTTAAGAGACCACCTATAATAAGAGACCATCTGTGTTAAGAGAGTGCTTGTATTAAGAGATGACCTGTGTTAAGAGATCACTTGTATTAAGAGACCACCTGTATTACAAGACCACCTTTGTTAAGAGACCACCCGTAATAAGAGACCACCTGTGTTAATTGATCACCTGTGTTAAGAGACCACCTGTGTTAAAAGAACATCTGTGTATTAAGAGACCACCTGTGTTAAGAGATCACTTGTATTAAGAGACCACCTGTATTACAAGACCACCTGTGTTAAGAGACCACCTGTGTTAAGAGACCACCTGTATTATGAGATCACCTGTGTTATGAGACCACCTGTATTAAGAAATCACTTGTATCTAGAGACCACCTGTATTACGAGACTCTCTGTGTTAAGAGACCACCTGTAATAAGGGACCACCTGTATAAAGAGACCACCTGTAATAAGAGACCATCTGTGCTAAGAGACACCTGTATTAAGAGACCACCTGTGTTAAGAGACCACCTGCATTATGAGATCACCTGTGTTATGCAGCAACCTGTATTAAGAGATCACTTGTATTACGAGACTCCCTATGTTATGAGACCACCTGTAATAAGAGACCACTTGTATTAAGAGATCACCTGTAATAAGAGACCACCTGTATTAAGAGACCATCTGCAATAAGAGACCACCTTTATTAAGAGACCACCTGTATTAAGAGACCAGTTAAAGTTTAGCCTGGAGCTCACTGCTACAAGCACTTTCAAGCGCATTGAGGGGGTTATGCACGTGTAAAAGATTTGAGCCTGACATTTCTTTTAATATTACATTACTGGATATTGTTTAGGCAGCACTACTAATTCGCTGAATTTATTTGTCATTGCCCATATTAAAGTAAAACATATAATTATTGAGCATATGCAAATAACTGTCTGGCTTTTGTCTCGCCTTTTTAAAGAAAAAAAGGAGACGTAGGTGTTGCTAAAAAAATAAAAAAATGTTTGATACACTGTATTGGAAAAAAATAGTTCCAGCAGTGAAAAATAAAACTCCATATCTCACACGTATGAAATATCGTTTTTATTTCATTGCTGAAATCCACTATTTCACTGCTAAGCATAAAATAAATATATATATTGTTTGTAAACATTGTTGGAACTGCTGTCTGCATTTCTGTTGCTCACATGGTGTCCATTAGCACGGTAAGTTGTGACTATCGTACATTTCTGTTGCTCACATGGTGTCCATTAGCACGGTAAGTTGTGACAGTCGTAGAATTTCCCATACAGCTCAGTTGGGAGCGCATCCGTCCTACCAGCAAGTATAATTTTAGTGTAGGCTCGGAGCTCAATCCCACGAGGTGGTACTCTTTTCTTTCTTTTGTTCCTCTCTTGAATTACGTCAAAATATCTTTCTTCCATTTAGTAGATATTCAATAATGGTAGTTGTGTAATGTCTGTCAACATAATTATTTGGTGTTTTATTAGCTACAAGTTACGGCTAATGCAGCTTTAAGTTGTGTAAACATTTATAAATCCAGTTTATTCAGTTTCTGTGATGCCGACTAATGCACCCACTTTTTGTTGCTATTTCAGACCATATCCAAAGGGAGACGAGAGAAAGAAAGCGTGTTTAGAGGCATTAACCAAAATCCAGTTACAAAGAGGTTTTTTATTTTGTTATTTGTAAAAAACATAAACATCAATTTATTTATGGGGTATTCATGGTCTAAGCGTTCTTAACGTCTCACACCACAATTAATTTGACATAGGGTCGCATTGTAATGTTTTTGTTTGTGGCATAGAGATAAACAAAATTTACAACATGTATTTATGCTTAAATTTTTCATTGATCCAATATCTGCAATTTAAGACACAATTAACAAATATTTACCAGGTTTCTTAACCAAAAGTTACAGGTCAAGCTACATCTGCACTGCAATGCTTTTATCTGAAGCAAGTCACAAAATCCATTTTGTAAATGCTTGTGGAAACACCTTTCTTCTTGATTTGTTTAATAACATCCAACTGGTCAAACTGGCTTCACAGCCTTATAAAGACATGCAGACAACCTCGCCCAAATCCGATTGGTTAACGTATACAGCAACTTAGGTTAATTTTTGATCTCTTTCTCCGGTTTACATATCCATACAACGGAAAAGGTATAGGGAAGTGTCTAGCCTAAAGAAACACTGAAAAAACCTAACAAATGAAGCCGAGATCCATGATCTCCAGATTCAGAATCGAAAGTACTATCCTCTGGACAAGAAAGTACTATCCTCTGGGCAAGAAATCAAAAAAGTTGTTTATACGCGTAAGTAAAATGTTTTGTGAACAAGAATAATTATATAGACAAGTACTAAAATGGTCCCATACAGTGTAATCCTCATTTAATAAAAACAAGAACATCAGAATGACTATCCATTTAATATTTCAGGCTGTTACCTGCCCTCCAATCCAGAGGCCATTGTCAAGGAAATAGATTACAAGTCGGGAACTCCTATGCAAAGGTTTGTTTCTACACCTGGGAGTTCAAAACCTGAAGTCTATTTTTATGTTAAAAATATAACATTGTTAGCATATCTATAACTGAATTACCATATTTTATCACATAACTTTCAGTGTGGGAGTGTAGTAAAGCCATGACATAAATATCATAATACACTGGTGTAATAAATATGTAAATATAGGCCGAATCATTGCTCGGTCTTCTCCGTTCAGCTCCCTGAAAACATTTTAATATATTTACAACATATCTTTACATATTTACAGTGCTGCCAAAGCTCCTTTCCTGGCTAGGTTCCGAGTAAAGCCGTGCGGTATTCAACATTTGGAGACCCTTGGCATGAGTGATGCTGTTGACGACGACTCCGACTCCGACACAGACACGTACATGCAGGCTTGTATATTCAAGGTCGGCGATGATGTACGACAGGACATGTTGGCGCTGCAAGTGATTGGACTGTTCAAGAACATATTCGAGCAGACTGGTCTAGAACTGTACCTGGCACCTTACCGGGTTGTGGCTACATCGCCAGGGGTAAGTTATATAGATTCTGTCATTATATATCTAGGTGCAAACTTGCTTTTCTTTGTTTGAAGTCATTTTTAGCTCTACTGATCAGAGATCAGCAGAGCTTATGCCGTGGTGCGGCGTCCGTCGTCCGTCTGTCCGTCTGTCCGTAAACCTTTTTTTTGTAGCGACTTCTCCTCTGAAACTACTTAATGGATTTTCATGAAACTTTACAGAAATGTTGCCCATGAAGTCTAGTTGATCCTAGCAAAAATTCATGTTGATGTGAAATCCAAGATGGCCGCCAGATCTAAAAATAGGTTTTTAAAAAACAAGTTTGTAGCGACTTCTTTATGAAAACTATAAGTGATATTGATATGGGACTTTTTCTAAAATGATCAGCATGACATGATGTTGGTCCTTGTCAAAAATCGTTTTGATTCAACTTTAAACATGGCTGCCAGCGGCCATCTTTGTTTACATACAGTTATATAGTAAAAACTTGTAGCGACTACTCCTTTGAAACTACTTGACAGATTTTCATGAAACTTTACAGGAATGTTGCTCTTAATGTTTAATTGATCCTAGCAAAATTTCAGATCTGCCAGAAATTCAAGATGGCCGCCACAGCTAAAAATAGATTTTTAAAAAAGAAGTTTGTAGCGACTACGTCTTGAAAATTATAAGTGATATTGATATGGGACTTTTTGTAAAATGATCAGCATGACATGATGGTTATCAGAGTCAAACATTATTTTGATTCGACGTTAAACATGGCTGCCAGTGGCCATCTTTGTTTACATAGAGTTATATGATGAAAACTTGTAGCGACTACTACTCTGAAACTACTTGACGGATTTTCATGAAACTTCACAGGAATGTTGCTCTTGATGTCTAATTGATCCTAGCAAAATTTCAGGTCGCCCGGAAATTCAAGATGGCTGCCATGGCTAAAAATAGATTTTCAAAATACAAGTTTGTAGCGACTACTACTTGAAGACTATAAGTGATATTGATATTGGACTTTTTGTAAAATGATCAGCATGACATGATGTTGGTCCTTGTCAAAAATTGTTTTGATTCAACGTTAAACATGGCTGCCAGCGGCCATCTTTGTTTACATAGAGTTATATAGTAAAAACTTGTAGCGACTAATCCTTTGAAACTACTTGGCAGATTTTCATGAAACTTTACAGGAATGTTGCTCCTAATGGGTAATTGATCCTAGCAAAATTTCAGATCGGCCAGAAATTCAAGATGGCCGCCATAGCTAAAAAAAAAAAATTTAAAAAAGAAGTTTGTGGCGACTACGTCTTGAAAACTAAAAGTGATATTGATATGGGACTTTTTGTAAAATGATCAGCATGACATGATGGTTATCTGAGTCAAATATTATTTTGATTCGACGTTAAACATGGCTGTCAGCGGCCATCTTTGTTTACATAGAGTTATATAATGAAAACTTGTAGCGACTATTCCTGTGAAACTACTTGACGGATTTTCATGAAACTTCACAGGAATGTTGCTCTTGATGTCTAATTGATCCTAGCAAAATTTCAGGTCGGCCGGAAATTCAAGATGGCCGCCACGGCTAAAAATAATTTTTCAAAAAACAAGTCTGTAGCGACTACTTCCTGAAATTAAAATCAATCAGTAAAGCTTCAAGGTCATTGACCTCTTGTTATTACGTGTTTGGCTATATATGACAGTCAATTTTTTTTGTGGTGGAGACAGACCACCCCATTTTTAGCTCTACTGGCCAAGGGCCAGCAGAGCTTATGGGATGGTGTGTTGTCCGTCTTCCGTCGTCCGTCGTCCGTCGTCCGTCCGTCGTCCGTCGTCCGTTAACTTTTCTTCAAACGACTTCTTCTCAGAAACCGCTTGCCTAATTTTGACCAAACTTCACATGGATGATCCTTAGATGAATGCTTTTTAGATTTGTTAAAATTAGGTCAGCACTACATCCAAGATGGCTGCCATTACCATATATGGTCGAATCCTTAAAAAATCTTCTTCTCCAGAACCGCTGGACAGATTTCAACAGTTTTTCTTTTAAAATGATCGCCAACGCCTAGACTATCAAGATTGTTCAAATAAAGTCCCCGGGGTCAAAAATGGCCGTGCCCCGGGGGTCCAAAATTTGTATATTGAGGTTTTGCATGTTTTTCATATAGACATGTAGGAAACAACTTTAAAAAATCTTCTTCTCTGAAACCACAAGGCACAGAGCTCTCATGTATTACATGTAGCATCAGCTTATGGTCCTCTACTAAGTTTATTCAAATGGTGACCCTGGGGTCAAATTTGTCCCCGCCCCGGTGGTCACAGTTTTACATAGACTTATATAGGATTTTTTTTTTAAAAATCTTCTTCTCAGAAACTACAACAGCCAGAGGTTTGATATTTTGCATTTACTATAAGCTTATGGTCCTTTACCAAGTTTGTTCAAATGGTGACCTTAGGGTCACATTTGGCCCCGCCCCAAGGGTCACATGTTTTACATAGACATGTATAGGGAATTCTTCAAACGACTTCTCTCAGAAACCGCTTGGCTAATTTTGATCAAACTTCAAATGGATGATCCTTAGATGAATGCTTTTTAGATTTTTTAAAATTAGGTCAGCGCTACATCCAAGATGGCTGCCATTACCATATATGGTCGAAACCTTAAAAAATCTTCTTCTCCAGAACCGCTTGACAGATTTCAACAGTTTATCTTTTAAAATGATCGTCAACGCCTAGACTATCAAGTTTATTCAAATAAAGTCCCAGGGGTCAAAAATGGCCGTGCCTCGGGGGTCCAAAGTTTGTATATTGAGGTTTTGCATGTTTTTCATATAGATCGACATATAGGAAAAAAGTTTAAAAATCTTCTTCTCTGAAACCACAAGGCACAGAGCTCTCATGTATTACATGTAGCATCAGCTTATGGTCCTCTACTAAGTTTGTTTAAATGATGACCCTAGGGTCAAATTTGTCCCCGCTCCGAGGGTCACAGTTTTACATAGACTTATATAGGATTTTTTTTTTTTAAATCTTCTTCTCGGAAACTACAAGAGCCAGAGGTTTGATATTTTACAATTATTATAAGCTTATGGTCCTTTACCAAGTTTGTTCAAATGGTGACCCTGGGGTCACATTTGGTCACGCCTCAAGAATCACATGTTTTACATAGACTTGTATAGGGAAAAACTTAAAAAATCTTCTTCTCTGAAACTGCAAGAGCCAGAGGTTTAATATTTTGCTGTTGCTATAAGCTGATGGTCCTTTACCAATTTTGTTCAAATGCTGACCCTGGGGTCACATCTGGCCCCGCCCCGGGGGTCACAGTTTTAAATTTTTTAATTTCTTTATTTATTTATTTTTATTTGCTTTTTTTTTGATTATTATTATTTTTTCATATTTTTTTTTTTATTTTTTTTTCGATTTTTTTTTTTTTATATGTTGTTTTTTTTTTTTTAATTTTTTTTTTTTATTTTTTTTTTTATTTTTATTATCTCTACTGGCCAACTTGGAACACCAGCCAGATCGGACCAGTAATGACAGAGTTACTGCTCTTGATATAGTTAAAAATGCTATATTTTGCCTCTTTAAGACGATAGTCACTCGCTTCATTGATGTCATAAGAGCCATATTAGCCAGTAGAGCGTCTACAGGCCCTCTTGGGCCTCTTGTTCTTAGGTAGATCAGTACTGTGTACCTCCCGCCCTTCGTAAGAATTAACACTTTCTCACTTGATAAGTCGAGCTCCAAGTCCTTACTATCCGGGCCATGGAGGCAAATATATCTAAAAATAATCTTATATTAGTTATATTTTGATGTATTGAATGTTAATTGTTAGTTACAACTTATCAATATTTAAATATCATATTAAGATTTAACGGAAACCATTTTCCTAATCATATTTAATCGAGTAAAATATCAGGTTTATTCTGGCGCTATACCATGGAATTTCACTGAACTTGTACATTTCTGCATTCCAGTGTGGTGTAATCGAGTGTGTGCCCGACAGTAAGTCGCGTGACCAGATTGGTAAGGCCACTGATATCAGTCTGGACCAGTACTTTATACAGAAATACGGGGATCATGATTCGCCAAAGTTCCAGGATGTAAGTTTAACAAACATATCAGCTTTTATTAATTATGACCCTGCCAAGATTGGTCATGAATTACTTATATTTTATTTGTTGATTATAAAAGTCATACACAAGCCTTCCGTTGTATTTCTGATCACCTGTGACAACAAGGTCAAGGTCATACTTGGCAGTTTTGCGTTTTGGTCTTCTTTCAGTAAAATATCTTAATATTTACAAAATGCTTTCACGAATTACTTTCATATTTTATTTGTTGATTGCTAAGGTCGTACAAAAACATTCCATCATACTTCTGATCACCTGTTACCACAAGGTCAAGGTCACACACTTGGAAGTTTTGCATTTAGCATGGGCATTAGTCATATATCCGACATTTCTAGTCTGAAAAATATCTCCGCTCTGCGATATACATGTATAACTGTTCATCTTCAAATGTATACTGGTAAGTGAAATTGTCTATACTGATTGTGGTATTAAAGGGACTAGAGACGATCCTGAAGAGTGAGCTATCATAATGTGCTTCAGTTTTATGACAAAATGATTCGGATAATTGGATTAGGTTATACTGAGAGAGCAACCTCAGAGGGAGATGAGATGAAGTTTCCCCTCAGGCATGACTCCACCCACACACACAGAGGTCTGTAGCTCCAAAGCCATGGTTGTATACACGGAGCTACCAAGGCCTCTTTTATATGACGAATATTGGGGCCTAGTTTAGTGTGTCTGGTCATGAAACTTAACCCTTGATGATGGGGTTTATTATAACCATCCTTCACAAAGTGAAGTGAGGGCTGTATTGAAATGTTGTAATCACAATTGTGTCCTGTCCCGTAACACATTTTTGTTGCGTCGCTTCGCACAACACATTTTCGTTGCATCGCGTAACACTTTTTATGTCGCCTTTTCGAGAAAAAAATGCGATACATAGGTATCACTTTGTCGTTCGTCCGTCCAAGCTTACGAATCAGTCCATCAGTCTGTCATGAAAACTAAAAGTTGGCTATAACTTTCTCATTTCTTGATATTTCTTAATCAAACTTTCAGTATATACTCATCATAACAACATCGACATGACCATACTAAAATATAAAGGTCAAGGTCACACTGAAGGTCATTATATGGGTTAAATACTCATTTAGCGTATGCTGTGGTGCGTCGTCCATCCGTAAAAAAAATTGTGGCGCCTACTTTTCTTAAACTACTTGACTATTTTCATGATTTTTTTTTTATTTATATAGGAAAAACTTGTGGCGACTACACTGAAAGTGCTGGTCCTATTTCCATAAAACTGCACAGGTTCCTATGGCTATCAAAATCTATCAGTAGAGCTTCAAGGTCATTAACCTCTCGTTTTCTTCACGAAAACTTAAAAGTTGGCTATAACTTTTTGTTTCTTGATATTTCTTCATCAAAATTCCAATATATACTCATCAGACAACATCGACATGGCCATACTAAAATAGAAAGGTCACAGTCACACTGAAGGTCATTATATGGGTTAAATACTCATTTTTTTCTTCACAAAAACTTAACATTGTCTAGAACTTTCTCATTTCTTGATATTTCTTCATCAGACTTTACTTATCATGACAACATCGACATGGCCATACTTAAATATAAAGGTCAAGATTACACTGAATGTCATTATATGGGTTAAATACTCATTGTTTTCTTCACAAAAACTTAATGTTGGCTAGAACTTTCTCATTTCTTAATATTTCTTCATCAAACATTCAATATTTACTTATCATGACAACAACGACATGGCCATACTAAAATATAAAGGTCAAGGTCACACTGACGGTCATTATATGGGTTAAATACTCATTGTTTTCTTCACGAAAACTTACTCAGGCCAGTTTGTGAAAGTCATTTATCTGAGTCCAAAAAAGCTTGTTATACTGACAAAGTGCTGACAGGGGACACGCTTGTTCTGCGGAACATCCGTCTAGTTTATTACTAGCAGTTCTCAAACAGTTCTGAATGGGTTGTTCCCAAATTTCCTATACACATAACAACTGATGACTTATGTCCCTCTACATCACCCATTGTTGATTGCCTAACTTATTACAGAATTATAGCCCTTTGTTTAAACAGACTTAGAATTTTAGCGGGGTATACATCACTTTCAGTGATAGTTCTAGTTTGTATATGAGTCGCCACCCATACTTCTTCCAGATATCCTCCAATCCCGTTAATGACAAAATGAAAAGCAATGGTAGTGTACAGTTTCATCAGCTTTCATAAATATTCATATTTTGATATATTTTCAGGCGAGGAGAAACTTCATAATGAGTATGGCAGCCTACAGTTTAGTGAGCTTTCTGCTGCAGATCAAGGACAGACATAATGGCAATATCATGATTGACAGTGCTGGACACATTATACATATTGGTAAATATTACTCGGGCTTTAGCCAGATTCTGTAGAAAATCCAGGCTTATATTTTTATGCCCCGAAAAGGTTTCGGGGGCATATAGTAATCGCACCGTCCATCTGTCTGTCTGTCTGTCTGTCTGTCTGTCTGTCTGTCTGTCTGTCTGTCCGGATTCCGCAGTTCGTGTACGGACTGTACCTTCAAAACCCCTGAATGGATTTTTGATTAACTTGGCACAAGTTTTCACCATAACAAGACGTTGTGTCGCGCGCAAAACCTAGGTCCGTACCTGTTCATAGGTCAAAAACAGGTACGCAATTTCGTGTCCGGACCGTAACGTCACAACCCCTGCAGGGATTTTTAAATAACTTGGCACAAGTGATCACCATAACAAGATGATGTGTCGCGCGCATAACCCAAGGTCAATTTCACACTTGCAGTTCATAAGTCAAAAACAGGTACGCAATTTCGTGTCAGGATTGTAATGTCACAACCCCTGCAGGGATTTTTAAATTACTTGGCACAAGTGATCGCCATAACAAGATGATGTGTCGCGCGCAAAACCCAGTTCCGTACCTCAAAGGTCAAGGTCATACTTGCAGTACATAGGTCAAAAACAGGTAGCAATTTCGTGACCGGACCGTAACGTCACAACCCCTGCAGGGATTTTTAAATAACTTGGCACAAGTGATCACCATAACAAGACGATGTGTCTCGCGCAAAAACCAGGTCTTCAAGGTCAAGGTCACACTTGGAGGTCAAAAGTCAAATTGTGTCCGGTCAATAACTCTGGCATTCATGGACGGATTTTCAAATAACTTGGTACAAGTGCTCACCACAACAAGACAATGTGTCGTGCACAAAATCCAGGTCCATGGCTCCAAGGTCAAAGTCATACTTAGAGGTCAAAGGACACTTCGGGGGCATTTATCACTTACAGTGATATTTCTTGTTGTGATTTTCAATTGTCTGTTCATCTGTTCTTCCGTGTTTTGACATTTTGGTTAAAGTTTTTGGTTTAAGTTTTTGTTACTCCTCATTTCTCAAAAATGAATTGTCGGAAATCTTTAAAACTTGGCACACATGTTCATTATCATTACACAGTGTTATATGACAAGAACCATAACTCTGTCGTTTATTATACCCCCGCTTTCACAAAGTGAAGTGGGGGCTATATAGGAATCGCGTTGTCCGTAAAGTCCCGTCGCGTCGTGTCCCAACATGTAACACATTTTTGTCCTGTCGCTTAACACTTACTCTTTATACTTGCATATCTCCAACACTTTTGAATGCATTGTTCCCAAACTTCATATACTCGTAACAACTGATGACCTTTGTGTGACTTCGAATTTTCCACTCCTATATTGTATACTGACATGTTAACAAATTTTTTCTCAAACATTTTCGAATTGATTGTTTCCAAACATCATATACACATAAAAACTGATGACCTTATGTCCCTGAACATCACCCATCATTGATTGCCTAATTTATTACAGAATTATAGCCCTTTGATTGACTTAGAACTTTCCACTCTAATATTGTATAATGATATGTTAACACATTTTCTCTCAAACATTTTCGAATTGATTGTTCCCAAACTTAATATACACATAACAACTGATGACCTTATGTCCCCCTATATTCACTCATCATTGATTGCCTAATTTATTACAGAATTATATATATTTCGCAAAGATCTCATGTAACGATCCCCTTTATGTTGTTTATTATTATACTTTCTTCTTTCCTCTTTGAAAACACTTTAACAGTCAACTTTGTATTAAAGGGCGTTCATCGGGCTTTTCATGGGGATTAGGGGTCTAAAAATTAAAAATAATGTTAAATATTTTCTAACGGGCCTTAACAAAGAGTGGCTTAGTGCTATAGCATTCGCCTCGCATGCCAGAGGTCATGGGTTCAATCCCCAGCTGGTCACACCAAAGATTTTGTAAAAATAGTACTTAAGCTGTCTTGATTGAAGTTCAGCATATAAAGGGTATTGCTAGGACAGGTCGGCCCGGTAACAGAACAGTGTGACTGGGTCAAAAATCATGAGGAGCTGGCAGTTTCTTTTCTGATTTTTCTTGATCATAAAAGAAGACAGTGGTGAATATACTGGTTTCCATTTCAGATTTTGGTTTCATGTTTGAGAGTTCTCCTGGGGGTAACCTGGGTTGGGAACCAGATATGAAGCTGACAGACGAGATGATCATGATCATGGGGGGTAAGATGGAGGCGGAACCATTCCAGTGGTTTATGGAACTATGTGTGCAGGGATACCTGGCAGTTAGGTGAGAAATCAATCATCTCCCTTCCGTCACTAATGTTGGACACCATGCTGCGGTGTTTACATGAACAGACAATCAAACAGTTGCGGGTATTCTGTAAACAACCTATAATGAGCCGGTAAACTACAACTGTTTCATCCGCATGAGTTACTGCAATTGGCATTCAGTGTCTTCTGTTCATCTGGCCACACAAGAGGCCATTTATTGTCAGATATGTCTTAAAAATAAATATCTTGTCAAGTGCAGAAAAAATTAATTCATTTAGAAATCATTATAAACATAATTAGTATGAGCTTAAGGTAGAATTGATTCACTGCAGATCCAATGGTAGACTGAGTCATGAATGCAGATGACTAGTGCATAATTAGACCATTAATTATCATTTTGATCATTTTCAGACCCTACCAGAATGCGATTATCTCCCTTGTATCTCTAATGTTGGACACTGGGCTGCCGTGTTTCCGTGGGCAGACAATCAAGCAGCTGCGAGAACGCTTCAAACCAAACTGTAACGAGCGTGAGGCGGCAAAATACATGATTGATATCGTCCGCAAGTGTTATCTCAGCTGGCGTGCAAGGTCTTACGATGCCATCCAGGCTGCACAACAGGGCATTTATCATTAAATATACCTAGAATGCCATTCAGGCTGAACAACAGGGCATTTATCATTAAATATGCCTAGAATGCCTACAGGCCATACAACAGGACATTTATCATTAAATAAGCTTAGAATACCATCCAGGCCACACAACAGGGCATTTATCATTAAAGAAATCTTGAATGCCATCCAGGCTGCACCACAGGGCATTTATCATTAAATAAATCTAGAATGCCATCCAGGCCACACAACGGCAATTATCATTAAATATACCTAGAATGCCATTCAGGCTGCACAACAGGGCATTTATCATTAAATAATCCTACAATGACGTACAGGCCATTTATCATTAAATAAGCTTAGAATGCCATCCAGGACAGACAACAGGGCATTTATCATTAAATAAACCTATAATGCCATAAAGGCCACACATTAAATATACCTAGAATGCCATCCGGGCCGTGCAACAGGGCATTTATCATTAAATATGCCTAGAATGCCATTCAGGTTGCACAACAGGGCATTTATCATTAAATAATCCTATAATGCCGTACAGGCCATACAACAGGACATTTATCATTAAATAAGCTTAGAATACCATCCAGGCCACACAACGGCAATTATCATTAAATATACCTAGAATGCCATCCAGGCAGTGCAATAGGGCATTTATCATTAAATAATCCTAGAATGCCGTACAGGCCATACAACAGGACATTTATCATTAAATAAGCTTAGAATACCATCCAGGCCACACAACGGCAATTATCATTAAATATGCCTAGAATGCCATTCAGGTTGCACAACAGGGCATTTATCATTAAATAATCCTATAATGCCGTACAGGCCATACAGGCCATTTATCATTAAATAAGCTTAGAATGCCCTCCAGGCCACATAACAGGGCATTTATCATTAAATAAGCCTAGAATGTCACCCAGGCTCCACAACAGGGCATTTAGCATTAAATAAACCTAGAATGCCATCTTGGCCGCAAAACGGGGCATTTATCATTGAATAAGCCTAGAATGCCATCCAGGCTGCAAAACGGGGCATTTATCATTAAATAAGTCTAGAATGCCATCCAGGCTGCACAACAGGGCATTTATCTTTAAATAAGTCTAGAATGCCATCCAGGCTGCACTGCACAACAGGGCATTTATCATTTAATAAGTCTAGAATGCCATCCAGGCTGCAAAACAGGGCATTTATCATTAAATAAGTCTAGAATGCCATCCAGGCTGCACAGCAGGGCATTTATCTTTAAATAAGTCTAGAATGCCATCCAGGCTGCAAAACGGGGCATTTATCATTAAATAAGTCTAGAATGCCATCCAGGCCGCACAACAGGGCATTTCTCATTAATTATGCTTAATAAAAATAAGTGGTTTATAACTTTTTGATTATTGATTTTAAAAATATGCTAAAATTATGAAGAAAGAACTGTTGCTTGCCTTTGTCTGTGTAGCCCTGTGCAATATTTGGTGTTTGTGCATATTATCAACTTTCCTAGGACAGAGACATTGTATAAGTGCAAAGTTCACCACTCATAGAAATGACACATCGCTTGTGTGGAGAAAGGCACGAAGATTCATGAATGTCTAGTTTGTGCTTGAACTGGGGTTTATGATGTCCACAAATGTAATATTGAAAATTAGTTAAAAAAACTATTGAAAATAAATTCATTATTTAAATGATACTTTGATATCCTATTGTCAGTAAAATTAAAAGGGCTACATCCCGCTTTTTTCTAGTGTCTGATTATACCCCCGCTTTCACAAAGTGATGTGGGGGCTATATAGGAATCTGTTAAAAAAAATCCTGCCTGTATATACAAGTTAAGATCAATGGAGCAAAGGCCAGAGATGTAGATAAGCTGAGTTTTTGAGTTACTCATGCTTTTTTTACCCTCTGTTTTTAGCTTTACTGATCAGAGATCAGCAGAGCTTATGCCGTGGTGCGGTGTCCGTCGTCCGTAAAAAAAAATTAGTAGCGACGTCTCCTCTGAAGGTCTCACACCACAATTAATTTTCCCATAGGGTTACTGTACAGCCTTTTCCAACATCTGAGCTTCAAAGCAGGGCAGCAGACATTGTTGTTGGTTTAATATCTTCAGTATAGCCAAGACCAGTAATTTAAAACAATAAAATATATAAGTTAGCCAGGTTGGGTTTTTTTCTCGCTCATGTTTTGTGAACCCTATGGAAAATACAAAATTCATACACTATCTAGCTGAATATGTGGTGCTTCGGTCAAACAATTCTGAAATTTGAATGAAACCTCATATCAACATGGGATTTTCTGTATCATCTGTCTTTTACACTGCAGATGTATGCTAAAGCAAAGAAAAGCCTATTTTTCAAATTAAAAATTGCCTAAAATTGAGAAAAAATTGAATTATTTTCTGTTTTCCTTTTGTCTCTAGGTCCGTGAGCTTTCAGGGGAGATAATAGGGGTGTGAGACCTGAAACTACTGAATGGATTTTCATGAAACTTTACAGAAATGTTGCCCATGAAGTCTAGTTGATCCTAGCAAAAATTCATGTTGATGTGAAATCCAAGATGGCCACCAAATCTAAAAATAGATTTTTAAAAAACAAGTTTGTAGCGACTACTTCTTGAAAACTCTTAAGTGATATTGATATGGGATTTTTTCTAAAATGATCAATATGGAATGATATTGATTCTTGTCGAAAATTATTTTGATGTGACTTTAAAAATGGCCACCAGCAGCCATCTTTGTTTACATAGTTATATAATGAAAACTTGTAGCGACTGAAACTACTTGACAGATTTTCATGAAACTTCACAGGAATGTTGCTCTTAATGTCTAATTGATCCTAGCAAAATTTCAGGACAGCCGGAAATTCAAGATGGCCGCCACGGCTAAAAATAAAATTTCAAAAAACAAGTTTGTAGCGACTACTTCTTGACAACTATAAGTGATATTGATATGCATCTTTTCCTAAAATGATCAGTATGACATGATGTTGATCCTTGTCGAATTTTTTTAATTTTTTTTTAAATTTTATTTTGATTTTTATCATGTTTATTGTTTGTTTGATTTTTTATTTATTTATTTTTTTTTTTAAATATATCTGTTGAATTCATATTGCTCCAAGGTCAAGGTCACACTTACAGGTCACTTCGGGGGCATTTGTCACTGACTGTGACATGTCTTGTATTAACCTATAATTATGCAAGTCGGATTACAACAAAGCCTTAAAGGGAATGTAGCGACACAGCCAAACAATCTCTTCTATTGAGAGTTCTGAAATTATTTTTTTTATTAAAATCGGGTGATAAACAAAAAAGATGTGACCATTTGAAGGTTGTTCTAAAATGGATATGAGAGTCGCCATTTTGAAAACTATGATGTCGTAGTTCCACATGACCACATATGGAATATTGATGATATCATTTAAAACAAAGCAAATTACTGCAAATGAATGCAAACTCCTTACCTTGTCATATAAAGCATTATTGTCATTAGTTATACATATTCTTCATACAGTTACTTTAATGTTTTCCCTATAAATGAGTAAATATTCACATTTATCAATATTCCATATATGGTCATTTAGAACTGTGATGTCGTAGCTCTAAAAATGGCGGCTTGCATATCTGTTTCAACAGAACCTTCAAACGATCATATATTCTTTGTTTATCATTTGATTTTGATAATTTGTTCACCCTTTTCCAAGTTTCTCAGCATCTGCAATAATAAAAGGTTGTTTGGCTGTATCGCTGTATTCCCTTTAAAGCTGACATAGATCCTTTTATTTAGTTATACAAATTTCCAACCATTGTATGGAAATATTTCAATTTGTTAAATTTCCAGTCCATTGTATGGGAATATTACTATCTGCTTGGTTTCCAGCATGTTGTATGGAAGTATTAACATTTGGTTTCCAGCATGTTGTATGGAAGTATTACAATCTGCTTGGTTTCCAGCATGTTGTATGGAAGTATTACCATCTGCTTGGTTTCCAGCATGTTGTATGGAAGTATTACCATCTGCTTAGTTTCCAGCATGTTGTATGGAAGTATTACCATTGCTTGGTTTCCAGCATGTTGTATGGAAGTATTACCATCTGCTTGGTTTCCAGCAGGTTGTATGGAAGTATTACCATCTGCTTGGTTTCCAGCATGTTGTATGGAAGTATTACCATCTGCTTGGTTTCCAGCATGTTGTATGGAAGTATTACCATCTGCTTGGTTTCCAGCAGGTTGTATGGAAGTATTACCATCTGCTTGGTTTCCACCAGGTTGTATGGAAGTATTACCATCTGCTTGGTTTCCAGCAGGTTGTATGGAAGTATTACCATCTGCTTGGTTTCCACAAGGTTGTATGGAAGTATTACCATCTGCTTGGTTTCCACCAGGTTGTATGGAAGTATTACCATCTGCTTGGTTTCCACCAGGTTGTATGGAAGTATTACCATCTGCTTGGTTTCCAGCATGTTGTATGGAAGTATTACCATTGCTTGGTTTCCAGCAGGTTGTATGGAAGTATTACCATCTGCTTGGTTTCCAGCATGTTGTATGGAAGTATTACCATCTGCTTGGTTTCCATCAGGTTGTATGGAAGTATTACCATCTGCTTGGTTTCCAGCATGTTGTATGGAAGTATTACCATGTGCTTGGTTTCCAGCATGTTGTATGGAAGTATTACCATCTGCTTGGTTTCCACCAGGTTGTATGGAAGTATTACCATCTGCTTGGTTTCCACCAGGTTGTATGGAAGTATTACCATCTGCTTGGTTTCCAGCAGGTTGTATGGAAGTATTTCCATCTGCTTGGTTTCCAGCATGTTGTATGGAAATATTACCATCTGCTTGGTTTCCAGCATGTTGTATGGAAGTATTACCATCTGCTTGGTTTCCAGCATGTTGTATGGAAGTATTACCATCTGCTTGGTTTCCAGCAGGTTGTATGGAAGTATTACCATCTGCTTGGTTTCCAGCAGGTTGTATGGAAGTATTACCATCTGCTTGGTTTCCAGCAGGTTGTTTGGAAGTATTACCATATGCTTGGTTTCCAGCATGTTGTATGGAAGTATTACCATCTGCTTGGTTTCCAGCAGGTTGTATGGAAGTATTACCATCTGCTTGGTTTCCAGCATGTTGTATGGAAGTATTACCATATGCTTGGTTTCCAGCAGGTTGTATGGAAGTATTACCATCTGCTTGGTTTCCAGCATGTTGTATGGAAGTATTACCATCTGCTTGGTTTCCAGCAGGTTGTATGGAAGTATTACCATCTGCTTGGTTACAAGCAGGTTGTATGGAAGTATTACCATCTGCTTGGTTTCCAGCAGGTTGTATGGAAGTATTCCAATCTGTTTGATTTTGGACAGGTTGTATGAAATATTCCAGCACAGTGTATGGGAATAGTCCAACTGGATTGAATTCCAGCAGGAAAATCAGGTCATTGTTAATTTGTCTGCCATATTGATTTAACTAAATGTAAATGTAAATGTTAAGAACTGTATGTATATGACTGTATGTAAGGCTATGTTTGTCTGGATATATATGCAAACATATGAACATATAGATATATATGTAAACATTTATGTATGTATGTATAGATCCATATGTAAACATATGTATGTATAGATATATATGTAAACATGTGTATGTATGTATAGGTCTATATGTAAACATATGTATGTATGTATAGATCTATATGTAAACATATGTATGTATGTATAGATCTATATGTAAACATATGTATATATAGATAGATATGAAAACATATGTATGTATGTATAGATCTATATGTAAACATATGTATGTATAGATCTATATTTAAACATATGTATGCATGTATAGATCTGTATGTAAACATATGAACATATAGATCTATATGAAAACATGTATGTATAAATCTGTATGTATGTATAGATCTATATGTAAATGTGCGTATGTATGTATATATCTATATGTAAATGTATATAACAATAGATTCTTTATTCAGACATCCATGGCATTCAATCAGTCATTATAATACATCATGTTACATAAGAATTAATCTAAAAAAATGCATTTCAATACAATAACTTGGTTTTATTGAAGTACTAAAATATATTTTGTTTTTATCGACATGAATTGTAAAACATACTCTGGTTAAATGTAACTGTTTGTATGCATTGAATTATATGTAAATATATGTAAATATATGTAAATGTATGTAGGTATATTACTATATGTAAACATATGAATGTGTAGAACTAATGAGGTTTATGTAAAGTAATATATGTAAGTGTATGTACATACTATATGTAAATGTATGGATATAACTATGTGTAAACCTATGTGAATATATAGTACTTTATGTAAATTATATGTATAAATGTATGTATATAGTTCTATATATGTATATATGTATTTATGTAAATATATACAAATGTGTTTATGTATACTCATTGTTTAGATATATATATGCAAATGTATGTGTTTATATATGTGTGTGTATACATGTATAGGTATATATATATATGTGCATGTATAGATATATGTACAATGTATGTATGAATAGTACTATATGCACATGGGTGTATGTGTCTATATAACTTTATTTATTTTATTTTAATTCTACAAGACTTATGTGCAATATGTATAATAACTTTTACTGCTTGACATTTTGGATTACAGATTCTAAGGAAACCATTTTAAGTTCATTTAAGCTCATTTAAATATTTCGTTAATTAGTTAAAAAGGATGTCTTATTACATATTACATAACAAGTATTTATCCCCCTTTATGTTACTGTCCGGAATCTTGATATTGTGATAGTTAGTAATGCATACAAATAAAACCATGCATACAGATACACTGTCTCCCTTGTTTTATTCTTTCCTGAAGATTATTTTAGTTTGAATACAAGGAAGAGAGTCCTTGTACCCAGTAATGGCACTCATTCACACTGGGATCTAATGTAAACTTTGTGTCTGAAATGGTAATAAATTGACACAAACAATGGTCGTTAGTTTAGCACCACACGCGGGTAGGGTTTGCATGATAATGGTGCCTTCAATGATGGTACCTTCAGTGTTGGAAATGATAATGGTACCTTCTATGTTGGACATGATAATGGTACTTTCAGCATGGTACATTATTGTAGTGCCTTCAGCATGGAAAATTACAATGGTGTCTTCTGCAACGTACAGGACAATGGTGCATTCACGTGTGAATTACAGAATGTTCAGGAGAGTAAATTAAGGAAACTAACCTGCCCAAACAACAGCAAAATTACACAAAACCGTTCATCAAAACTCTGTCCAGGTGTTCAGGTCATAATGCGTATGCCGATTCAAAGAGTAGGTTTATTCACATGTTCTTAAAATACCCGTGACTGAATATTGCGTGAAATATGAGTCCTTAATTCGACACTCAAGTTTTGGGGTTTGGTCTGGCTGGTTAAAGCCATTTAGTATGTGTCTATAGAGTTTGGATTCTCAAATCGTGTAAGTTATATATACTCAGTAAAAAAAGATTTGAACCAGGGTATATAAAGTCATATAAAAATAAAACTAGTGGACAGAATTGAAGTATATTTTTTTAGTGACCAAGGTCTACGCTACCCGGTTAATTTGGTACCAGAAACATTAAATTCCAAACAAGATCTGATTTTAAAAAAATATCGCCAACACACACAGGGTCTGTAAAAAATGTTGCAAAGTCCATTAAAAGTAACAGTTACGGACACATTCGAGTAACCAATAAAAATATTATTATTTTTTCGCAAACTTTCATTGTAAACGATAATTATTGTTGATTGTTGATCTATTGTGAATTATCAACTGAGATAATAAGGGTTATGGTCGAATGTCAAGGTTCAGCGATCATTGTACGGGTTCGAACACTGCCATGGTCCAAAACTTTTTTTACAGAGTATATTAGTATATTTAAAAACCTGTTGATGGCGGGGCGGGGACTTTAAAGGATTGAAACATAGTGTAGATTATTGACATTTTTATCACACAATGTGGTATTTAGCTTAGACATAAACATGTTAAACAAAGTACAATGTAATACAAACACTATAGTTACTACAAACAATGCTTATATACATTTATAAATAATTTTAAGGGTTTTTGTATCTTCTTCCTACCCCACTTTAAAGGGTAAAACTGCACGTTATAAAACCAAGCCACAAAGACACCGTCTATATCGTATGCATAGCAATATAAGGTCGTAGTGGTCTGTCAATATACATTAAACACATCCCTTGCTATAATATCTTCAAAACGTTCAACTATTTCTCTGTGTAATTTAGCAGCTTCTATCTTATGGTCCTCTTTTATTGCTTTGAATCGTTCCTTCATTGGGTCCGGTGGATCGATTTTCTCCTTTTTAAACACTTCTCTGATGATTCTGAAGGATCTTGAAGTGTCCAGACTATCTGCTTCTGAAGTCTCGTTAGAGACGGTAGTTGCTTTGAGAGTTCTTTCAGATCGGCGTCTTGAAAGCGCACTACTGACATCACGTGGAATATATGCACTTGACATCATATTGGCTGGACAGGACTGGCTACGGGCATCCTTAACGGGCAAATAATGGTTATCTCCCAACTTCGACCCATCATACGATATACGCCGTCTGCGAAGAACACTTTTTGGCGTCCTTTTCTTGATCTTTGTCTTTTTGAATGATTTAAACAATGAGTGGTTTGCTATCTCGTTCAGATTTTCCTCACTTGAACTTGGGGAATCTATATCTAATGAAAATTTTACTTCACTAGTTCTGCGGTTAAGTTTAGTGTCCTTCCGGTAATACTGTTTGCGTGGTACCTCTGACACCGACCTTATCATCGTCTCCCACTCCGAGTTGTTTGTTTGGTTCTGTAACCTTGCTCCTGCCGAACGACTCCGACCTAGCAATTTGAACTTTTCTTCGTTAAAATCCTGTGATTTAACATCAAGTTCTTTTTTAAAGCTTTCGACATTTTTTCTTTCATAGTCATATCTATCGAGAAATAGCTTTTTATGTAAGTGGTTTCGATTGACGAATAAATCTTTCTTTCTCTCCTGCATTGCATTGGCTGAAGTTACGGCTGCGCTATGCTCCTTCTTAATCATCTGACCCCCACCGCCCATCAGAGACTTGGCCTTGGACCGACGCTCATAATCAAGTCGCCGCACCAGCTCACCCATCCTACAACTATGTTGTTTCGGCGATGACCTGTGGGAGAAAAGTAATATATAATATAAGTTGTGTAAATTTAGAGTTACCATTTATATAAGTTATCAAGAAACTTGAAAGGTTTGCATGTAACGGCTTCAAATAAACAAAATAAATCTTCAAACTTGGTGACTTTAAGCGGCGTCGCACCATACCTACCTGGGCACTCGTCTTGGGTTATGTGCTACGGAGCGGCGCACCATATATACTTACCCGGACATTTGACTTGGGGTTTATGCGACAAAGTGGCGTATCATACTTCCCCGTGACACTCGGGTTATATGCTACAGAGCGGCGCACCATATACATCCTACTCTGAAACTTGTCTTGGGTTATGTGTGACAGAGCGGCGCAACATACCTACCCGGGCACTCGTCTAAGGTTATATGCGGCCGAGCGGCGTACCCAGGGACACTCGACTTTCTGTTCGAGACGTTTGTCTCGAGCTGGCTTGCTGAACGTCGGTGGTTCTGTCCAGGTGCCCGCCCGTGCACGAAAATTGCACGGATGGGACAACTGGGATCTTCCTCCACCAATGAAACATGGACCCTAGCAGTTGGTGAGACTATAAAATCCCAATTCAATTTGTCTTTCAGCATGAACGTCAACAATTTTAACCATACGTATATAAAGTATGTATCACTGGAACCTTATTTTGCTTTTTATAGGGCTTTATGCTGACCGAGACACTCGACTTATAGTTTAAAGGGACTTTTGGCAATCTTGAATATTGCAAAACTCGCGGCGTCCGGTTCGTTTTTCTACATAAATTGCATTTGTTCAATAATTAATAATAATTATAAGAACAGTATAAACCAAATTGTTTTTTGTATATTACCAACTGTTGATTATATTGCCCCAATACTATATTCAAACCTATGGTAGAATAACGAAGAAATGTTGAACACTCAAAATTGTATTTCAGAACAGTCTTCCACTGGAATTCATTAGCTCCTGACATCCCTATATTACCCAATATAGAACAGTTCAATTCTGCAGTCAGCAGAATTGAACATATCTCACCATAAATTCAATGTTTGTTTTTATTTTTAAACCTAACATCCAAAAACTTCAATGTTTTTCTTAAATTTCTTTTATATATATTTTTAAAATACTAACAGTCTTTGTCGGTATGACGACGCATGCCTAGGTCCCCAGCAGGGGTTTGGCATTAAAGGAAGATAGATAGATAGACAATTGTATGCAAGCACGTTTAAAGTCAAAATGTTACTCGATTAATAAATCGAGAGGCTAATTTTAAATACTTGATAAAACTTCAAGACTGCCGTATTTCCCTTTAAATGCGACAGCACGGTGTTATACCCAAACGTATTGGTGTATATCGTTTTTATTTGAAGATCATCATTTATACTAAAAGAAAAAAGAAACGCAACTCGGGAATTTCAGCTATATAAGCATGCTGCACACTTAATTCCATGTAATATTCCAGAGCTTACCAAGATGATTTGAAAAAAAAAAAATTGCAGCTAGTTAGAGAAAGGGCAAAATTGTGCTTTTGTAGACTAGTTAATTACACTACAGTTTGTAACACGAAATTCATAAATGTTGAAGATACGCTTTGAAAATGTGAGCCTCAGAACTGTATATAATGTCAAGAGATTTGAAGTTGTTATATCTAAAGCCTCGGTCAGATGAGACCTACGGGCGGTCTACAGGCGTTCCATGGGTTCTCTGCGTCTTCTTACGATTTTTTGGCCACGGGATCGCAAGAACCCGTAAAATCGTAGAAAGCCCATGTCTGAAAGTTGAGCGTTGTGCATGCTCAACTTTCAGCCATAGGCTATACGGCGCCCCTACGGGTCCAAAAATCTTCGAAAAATCGTGCGGGCTCGCACGGCATGCCGTGCGAACACCCACGGGTTCTCAGGGTTTTGACCTATACGGGGCCCATAAACTGCCCGGGAACTTCATGTGACCGAGGCATAACAAGTCCTAAGGCCCGGGACCACCCGTAGGTCTCATCTGACCGAGGCATTAAGTTTGCTCACCAGCTTGAGACAAACGCGTATTCTATCAATAATGAAACTTTGAAAGAATAACATTTGGTGTGTTATGTCTTGTTTTAGTATTCTTTTTCGGGAATAATGTATAAGGTGGCCGTGTACCATTCGATTAACAGCAACATATTATACATATAAAGCGGACATTCCCCCAGTTGCTTTTTTCCTTTGGTATATTTCGAGAGGTCAACGCAAAGCTATTGTAACTACAAATAAATAAAGAAGGAGATACAATAGTTTTGCACTGAACCCTCGATTTAAAGATCATCTAGAAGAAAAGCAGCTTACCTTTTTATTATCCCAGATGTTTTTGAAATCTTAATTTCCTTGTAGTTTCTATGAAAACAGTACCGTTTCTATCTATCAGAAGCTATAACGAATTGCGGTATAAATGTCAAACGATGACGCATTTGCGTGTCTCTTTGACTTTCTACCGAGGTAAGAGTGACCTCAGTGAAAAGATTCGACTTTCCATATGCCTGCACCTTTTGTCGAGGTACTACACAAAAGCGGGTATTTAAATCGTAACGTATCAGAAAACAATAGTTGTGGTTAACTATTATTTGAGCGCAACCCGATACATTGGGGATAATTAAAAGAAAGAATGCTAATTGCAGACATTAACGAAATCCAAAACGCTTGAGCAAAATGCCGTACAATAACGTCATAGTAATAATTATCATAATAATAACAATAATAATAATAATTTCTTTATCTTCAGAGCATTTTATTCTAACATGCCGTCCTCATATTCAGTGTGTATGTGTACTGAACTATAGGACCCTGCGGTCCTTTCGATTTAGTTTTGTTACTGAATATATTGGACTAGCTTTCTTTTTTCTTTTTTTGGTGTATAAATCATTAATATTAAATCATATGTAGATGCTATCAGACACTTTATGTGTGTAAACAGAGGAACATTTATATCCATGTAGGTGACAGTTTTACATATTAGGCCAAGTTTTCTATTGGCCTTGGATACCTTACCACGTATATGATTGGAGAACTTGAGTTTTGAGTCGAACGCTACTCCTAGTTCTTTTTCATGTATTACCTTGGTAATTTCTTTTCTTTTATTCTCTTTATCTTTAATATAACATACATTGGATACGTCATCATTATTACCAGAATGTGTATACATAAACATGATGCTACTAACATTGATCTACTCAGTTTTTGCATTGCTATTTTATCTATCTTTGTTATTTTTGAACTTCTGTAAGAAATATGACCAATAAAAAAAAATAATCTAAAAACCAAAAAAATTATTACCAGAATTCATATCCCTTGTTAGACCTCACCTTGAATACGCCACAGTGGTTTGGGCCCCCTACCTAAATCAAGACCTAATTACTATAGAAAATGTCCAAAAAAGAGCAACCAGTATGGTAGAAAATCTCAGCAATTTTCCTTACCATATAAGACTCACTATGCTAGGGCTATCAACCATTGAATACGGACGGGAGCGGGCTGACGTGATTCGGGTTTATAAAATTCTAAATAATATTGACATGGTAGGCAAAAATAAACTGTTCACTCAGGCTCCTGATCTTGTTGGTACAAGGGGAAACTCCAAGAAACTATTTAAGAAAAGAGCAAACATTGGTATTAGTAAATACAGATTCGTAGAATTTGGAACAAATTCCCAGACACAGTGATTGAACCTGATGGTTTATATATGGCTTCTACAACCGTATCAACAACACGTACAACTATTAGCAGCAAACCCCGTACAACTGTTAGCAACACAAATTCCGTACGATTTAACATTTACAACTGTTAGCAACACAAACCCCTACGATTTAACACTTACAACTGTTAGCAACACGAACTACGATTTAACAAGTACAACTGTTAGCAACACAAATCCCGTACGATTTAACATTTACAACTGTTAGCAACACAAATCCCGTACGATTCAACATGTACAACTGTTAGCAACACAAATCCCGTACGATTTAACACGTGCAACTGTTAGCAACACAAATCCCGTACGATTTAACAAGTGCAACTGTTAGGAACACAAATCCCGTACGATTTAACACGTGCAACTGTTAGCAACACAAATCCCGTACGATTTAACACGTACAACTGTTAGCAACACAAATCCCGTACGATTTAACACGTGCAACTGTTAGCAACACAAATCCTGTACGATTTAACACGTGCAACTGTTAGCAACACAAATCCCGTACGATTTAACACGTACAACTATTAGCAACACAAATCCCGTACAAATCCCGTACGATTTAACATGTACAACTATTAGCAGCACAAACCCCGTACAACTGTTAGCAACACAAATTCCAAACGCTTTAACATTTACAACTGTTAGCAACACAAACCCCTACGATTTAACACGTACAACTGTTAGCAACACGAACTACGATTTAACAAGTACAACTGTTAGCAACACAAATCCCGTACGATTTAACACGTGCAACTGTTAGCAACGCAAATCCCGTACGATTTAACACGTGCAACTGTTAGCAACACAAATCCTGTACGATTTAACACGTGCAACTGTTAGCAACACAAATCCCGTACGATTTAACACGTACAACTGTTAGCAACACAAATCCCGTACGATTTAACATGTACAACTGTTAGCAACACAAATCCCGTACGATTTAACATGTACAACTGTTAACAACACAAACCCCGTACAATTTAACATGTACAACTGTTAGCAACACAAACCCCGTACGATTTAACATGTACAACTGTAAGCAACACAAACCCCGTACAATTTAACATGTACAACTGTTAGCAACACAAACCCCGTACGATTTAACACGTACAACTGTTAGCAACATAAACCCCGTACGATTTAACACGTACAACTGTTAGCAACACAAACCCCGTACGATTTAACACAAACCTCGTACGATTTAACACGTACAACTGTTAGCAACATAAACCCCGGACGATTTTACATGTACAACTGTTAGCAACACGAACTACGATTTAACATGTGCAACTGTTAGCAACACAAACCCCGTACGATTTAACATGTACAACTGTTAGCAACAAAAACCACGTACGATTTAACACGTACAATTGTGAGCAAAGCAAATCCCGTACGATTTTTCAAGTACAACTGTTAGCAACGCAAACCCCGTACGATTTAACACGTACACTTGTGAGCAAAGCAAATCCCGTACGATTTAACACGTACAACTGTTAGCAACACAAATCCCGTACGATTTAACATGTACAACTGTTAGCAACACAAATCCCGTACGATTTAACATTTGCAACTGTTAGCAACACAAATCCCGTACGATTTAACACGTACAACTGTTAGCAACACAAACCCCGTACGATTTAACATGCACAACTGTTAGCAACACAAATCTCGTACGATTTAACATGTACAACTGTTAGCAACACAAATCCCGTACGATTTAACACGTACAACTGTTAGCCATGTACAACTGTTAGCAACGCAAACCCCGTACTATTTAACACGTACAATTGTGAGAAACACAAACCCCGGACGATTTTACATGTACACTGTTAGCAACACGAACTACGATTTAACATGTGCAACTGTTAGCAACACAATCCCCGTACGATTTAACACGTACAACTGTTAGCAACACAAACCCGGACGATTTTACATGTACAACTGTTAGCAACACGAACTACGATTTAACATGTGCAACTGTTAGCAACACAAACCCCGTACGATTTAACATGTACAACTGTTAGCAACGCAAACCCCGTACTATTTAACACGTACAGTTGTGAGCAAAGCAATCCCGTACGATTTAACACGTACAACTGTTAGCAACACAAATCCCGTACGATTTAACATGTACAACTGTTAGCAATACAAATCCCGTACGATTTAACACTACAACTGTTAGCAACATAAATCCCGTACGATTTAACATGTACAACTGTTAGCAACATAAATCCCGTACGATTTAACATGCACAACTGTTAGCAACACAAATCTCGTACGATTTAACATGTACAACTATTAGCAACACAAATCCCGTACGATTTAACATGTACAACTGTTAGCAACACAAATCCCGTACGATTTAACACGTACAACTGTTCGCTACATTATTTGCATATTTCCTTTAAGGTGATGACTTTCGACGCGTATGCCCACAAAAAAGGTTACGCAAAATACACTGACTGCAGCAGTTTTAGTCAATGTTTTTTATTCAAAATGTCTAAAGGGGTAGGGTGGGGGAGGGGTCCGCCACTACCATCCTGTCCGCTTCACCTCAATTAACACCCCCACCCCACTTTCAAAAACCTGACTAAGGGCCTGTTCAAAAAGGCATATAACATTATATGTTTGCAATATGTTTTATAGAAATACAGCACAATATTCATTACAAGTTTAATGATTGATTTGTATAGGATAGAGCATGAGTTTTGCACGTGTACGGGGAGATAATGCACGAGCAAGACTCATGCTCTATTTGTATTTATACCACAATAACTAACATATGCTGTGTATATCCTCGGGTATTACACGATGCATAGTGTGTATTTAGGCTATTGTGGTATAAGATTTGTTTTTAAAGGCTCATCAACACACCGGTTTAAGTTATTTAGCCACCCATATAGGGGGCGGAATATATATGAATCCTGGAATCTCGCCATATTCCTACCATGGAATACATTCCTATGGTTCTTTAACATACTAGTGGGACGGCATATACCATACGTTGTAAGGCACCTAGTGGGACGGCATATACCATACGTTGTAAGGCACCTGTAACATATTTCTATATCTAAAGTTATATGAGCTGTGTTTTTTTAATTGTTAAGTCATTAAACGTTGGAGTAGCCACTTCATATAACATTTTAAACGTTTCTATTGCAATATTACGTATTCTCCTTATATACTGAAAGGAAAAAGAAAGGCAGGGTGCGTATTTCCGCTATATATTGCATATACTGCACACTTAATTCCATATATAACCCAAGGAAATCCCAAGATGTTTTAGGAAATCCCAAGATGTTTTGTAAAAAAAAATGTGCAGTTAGTTAGAGAAAGGACACAACTGTGATGTTGTAGACGTTTTAATCACAGTACACGTTGTAACAAGAGATTCATAAATGATAAAGTTCCTCTTTGAAAAATTGAGCCAGTACTGTATTTAATGTTAAGTGATTGCAACATTTAAAGCCTAAGTTTGCTCACCTGCTTGAGCCAAATGCGCATTCTGACGATAATGAAACTTTAAAGGGGTAACCATTGGTGTGTTCAGTGCTGTTTAAACCTTCTTTCTAAATGTTGTAGTGACAATATGCGAAAAAGTCGCTTAGTTAAGGAGTTAGCTGGGACCAGCTAGAAAATGGGCTTATTATATATCAAATGAAAGGTAATTATGTGTACTAAACGATCCCACCAAAATTACTTGCACAAAGTGGTACACTTTTTTTAAAATGGCGCCTGAACACCACAACCCATAAATAACAAATTTCAGCAAAATATTAGCTACCAACTAAAATTATAGTTTTCAGAGAAATGATAGCTCATTTTTCGTTAACAAATGTATATAAACATCTTCCTACGTACGTAAAATAACTGTGTATGCTATATTTCATGTTTAACTAAAAAATATTTCTTAAATATAAGGAATAATACTATACTTAAGAATATCGATTTTTTTTTTTAAAAATAGGACAATTATATTTTGTTTAATACATGTTCACGTGAAATTAATTAATCAATTCATTTTAGTTCAATAAGAAATGTAATAAAATATGTAAGAACATATTAACTACAAAAGAAATAATATAAAACGCATTAACTTACTCAAATTATGACGAAACTTTTCCTACTCCGATTTTATATTTTAATGCTTAAACATGTATGCTACTAATCATATGAAAGTCTTTTGCTGTTGTTGTTGCGTTAAAGTTACTGTTATATTATGCAATATATTGATACTAAACATGATTTCAAATATCACACACATATTTTAAAATAAGTTTGGTTATCCAAAATGATTTTAAACTGTATATAAAGGGAGATAATTAATCAATAGCGTTGTACTAATCTTATTAGTTTCTTAATGAATATATAAATTATTCACTTTTTAATTAGCTGTACTCAATAACAACGAACACTTTTTTTCCCGCAATTCAAAGTACTAATTGATTTTGTATTGTTCTTGCCTTATACCTGCGTGTAAAATAGTTTAAAAAAAGTGTGTCCATTACCAATGGTGGATTCTTCTTCACTAGTGAGAATCCATTTCACTTGCGAATACAAATATAGTTTTTGCAAAGGTTGCTTTTCTTTGACAGGATACAGTCTACCACCGAAAATTAGGTATATGACTTTGGCTCAAAGAAGCTAATCAATCTTCTGAATTAATTCCGTTTCTGTGCCTGTTATAGCAAACAGTAGATGACAAGAATACATTTCACTCGTTATCAAGTGTGTGCTTTCAAACGAAAGATGGTGACAACAGTACCTCTACTTTAATTCCAAGAAATAAGGAACAGTCAAGTAAAATTGCGCATGAAAATAAGCTATACATGTATTAATAACTACAATTAACTTTTAAAAGTCTTCTACAAGACCAGTCTCACCAAGATACTTTTCGCTTTCGTAATTAATTTTGGAATTAATATCAAATACTTCACATGAGATTTCCTGAGATCTATGCCTTGCCGAAACATGTCCAACACTGCAGTTATTGATATGACATCTGATCAAAATATATATTGTTGGCTTTTATCCAGTTCATGAGCCTACTACGATTGCATTGTATGGTGCCATCATATATTATATATACAAGTCCAACCGATATGTCCACCATATGCACGTCTATCTCTATCAAGTATTGTCAGGCAAAGACAAACATATTCAGACGATGGACAAGCAATTGATGCAGTTGCACAGTAAGTGAACTCAGGTCTAAGTCCACAGAACTCCATCCACATTGTGTTCGACTAGCAGATAGGAAGGGTATAAGGTGACGCTAGTCTAATAGATTTGCTTACATACTCTAATGTATATGCTTCCTCTACAGTTGAGAGTATGTTAGCTGGAAAGAGTACCACAGAAGTGTTCTTGGGCTAACACCAACAAATGAAGTGCTACTGTGTCGTTCTTTTTTCTTTAAATACATGTTTAAGCATTAAAATATAAAATCGGAGTAGGAAAAGTTTCGTCATAATTTGAGTAAGTTAATGCGTTTTATATTATTTCTTTTGTAGTTAATATGTTCTTACATATTTTATTACATTTCTTATTGAACTAAAATGAATTGATTAATTAATTTCACGTGAACATGTATTAAACAAAATATAATTGTCCTATTTTTAAAAAAAAATTCGATATTCTTAAGTATAGTATTATTCCTTATATTTAAGAAATATTTTTTAGTTAAACATGAAATATAGCATACACAGTTATTTTACGTACGTAGGAAGATGTTTATATACATTTGTTAACGAAAAATGAGCTATCATTTCTCTGAAAACTATAATTTTAGTTGGTAGCTAATATTTTGCTGACATTTGTTATTTATCGGTTGTGGTGTTCAGGCGCCATTTTAAAAAAAGTGTACCACTTTGTGCAAGTAATTTTGGTGGGATCGTTTAGTACCCATAATTACCTTTCATTTGATATATAATAAGCCCATTTTCTAGCTGGTCCCAGCTAACTCCTTAACTAAGCGACTTTTTCGCATATTGTCACTACAACATTTAGAAAGAAGGTTTAAACAGCACTGAACACACCAATGGTTACCCCTTTAAAGTTTCATTATCGTCAGAATGGGCATTTGGCTCAAGCAGGTGAGCAAACTTAGGCTTTAAATGTTGCAATCACTTAACATTAAATACAGTACTGGCTCAATTTTTCAAAGAGGAACTTTATCATTTATGAATTTCTTGTTACAACGTGTACTGTGATTAAAACGTCTACAACATCACAGTTGTGTCCTTTCTCTAACTAACTGCACATTTTTTTTTACAAAACATCTTGGGATTTCCTAAAACATCTTGGGATTTCCTTGGGTTATATATGGAATTAAGTGTGCAGTATATGCAATATATAGCGGAAATACGCACCCTGCCTTTCTTTTTCCTTTCAGTATATAAGGAGAATACGTAATATTGCAATAGAAACGTTTAAAATGTTATATGAAGTGGCTACTCCAACGTTTAATGACTTAATAATTAAAAAAACACAGCTCATATAACTTTAGATATAGAAATATGTTACAGGTGCCTTACAACGTATGGTATATGCCGTCCCACTAGGTGCCTTACAACGTATGGTATATGCCGTCCCACTAGGTGCCTTACAACGTATGGTATATGCCGTCCCACTAGGTGCCTTACAACGTATGGTATATGCCGTCCCACTAGGTGCCTTACAACGTATGGTATATGCCGTCCCACTAGTATGTTAAAGAACCATAGGAATGTATTCCATGGTAGGAATATGGCGAGATTCCAGGATTCATATATATTCCGCCCCCTATATGGGTGGCTAAATAACTTAAACCGGTGTGTTGATGAGCCTTTAAAAACAAATCTTATACCACAATAGCCTAAATACACACTATGCATCGTGTAATACCCGAGGATATATACAGCATATGTTAGTTATTGTGGTATAAATACAAATAGAGCATGAGTCTTGCTCGTGCATTATCTCCCCGTACACGTGCAAAACTCATGCTCTATCCTATACAAATCAATCATTAAACTTGTAATGAATATTGTGCTGTATTTCTATAAAACTTATTGCAAACATATAATGTTATATGCCTTTTTGAACAGGCCCTTAGTCAGGTTTTTGAAAGTGGGGTGGGGGTATTAATTGAGGTGAAGCGGACAGGATGGTAGTGGCGGACCCCTCTCCCACCCTACCCCTTTAGACATTTTGAATAAAAAACATTGACTAAAACTGCTGCAGTCAGTGTATTTTGCGTAACCTTTTTTGTGGGCATACGCGTCGAAAGTCATCACTTTAAAGGAAATATGCAAATAATGTAACTAAAATACAACACGGTTTGCACATTACGGCCTGTAACTGTATGCGAGTTACTACTAGGTTGTTATACTTTGTTGGTGATGTTCAAATACACTAATTGCAAATTCAATGCTAAAGGTTGTCTTGGTGTAGGTAATATATGTTCCAGATTTCTGTACCAGATGGTCGGTTGGTTGAATGGTGTCCTGGGCTAAGAAGTACTAGAACTATGTACCTAGCCATCAGCATCCATGGGTTCAGGAGAAATAGTATGTACAAAGTCAGTGTATTAAAACCTTTAAAGGGTCATAATTCCACCAAAAAACATTCAACCGGAACACAGCGATGATATGCACAACTAGGCTTGAGTAGTATAGAAACTGGGGTTTCTGGGACAGTTTTTCCCTCGGGATCCCCCCTTCCCATGACAAGATGATAGATTTGCGTGTTACACCATGAAAAACAAGCTAAAATCGCCGGAAAACTGATCGGAAACAACAATCAGTTACAAGCCGAGGTGAGACTGTGTTGCCAAGCCCAGCCAACACATTTAAAACTCGTTTTGCAAACTCCTGCGGGAAAAAAAACTCCCCCAGAAACTCCAGTTTCTATACTACTCATAGGATAACGGATAATATGACTTGTTACTTTATTCTAACTATTTGAAAATCTAGTTCAAATCTAGGCAGGTGGACGCTTCCAGCTAAGTGGCCAACCAAATTTCAAAATAAGTGGTCTTTGGAGCGTCGAAGTACTTATCCGCCCCTTCAAAATAGTTTTAATGCAATCCAACAAAGTAGGAAGGAACAGGGCAATTATCCTCGTCGTAGCTATTCAAAAACATCTGCTCAAGTTTCTTATATTTTTTTGCAAAAGCCACGTGCCATGCTCATGCCTTTACATTAGCGGCTGTACGATTTTTTTAAGCTGCTGGCACAGCCGTTAATGTGATTAACCTGTAATCTGCGTTTGCGCTCATCTTGCAATCTATTTAACTGTTCAATGGGCTGGCTCACTCCATAGACGTCACCAAAACTCCATTTGGCATATCTCTACCGAAACGAAACGCAGAGATACACCTGAAGTTTGGCAAGGTATGTTACTAGCAAACATTTTAGGGAAGAATTTAGCAGCTGCACCCTTATATTAGTTTGCTAGTAACGGAATTACACGGACACAATCTACTGAGCGCCATGATTGCGAGACTACAACAAGTTAGCAAATAACTGTCATTTTCACCAAGGTCACCGGCACTTGCAGACACATAACCAATGATACTATATACCGATCACCTTTATATGATATACCACCAGCCGCAGGACTTTAAAAAGGGTTTTCAAATTTGCACAAACAACAACTTAATTTCATTGTTAGTCTAATTAGCACTGTGTTGTGATAAACTACGGTAAATTAATAATGTTTGTAATAAGAAAGATTATTGGTTCACACAATAATCACATTTATTTTTGTAACAAATTGAATTTTGTACTGTCGGTACTTTAGTTTAAACATATTTTATTCATTGTATTTACAAGTTAAGCATATATACAATAACAACAAATAAAGGATTGGAACGGAAGCGTATTGCTTATTAAGTTCCTTTCCTTACCATGTTTATATGTAACACTAGAATGGCAGATTTATTATACATTACTCAAGAAGAGAAAATAGAAACATAATATTTCTTATACAATGGAAAATGTTATCAAGATTTAGAAGGAAAAGTACGTTTGAAAGCTAAGAAAAACGCACACACAAAAGATAATAAAATTGATATATTGAATAATACTACTACTATATAAAAAAAAAATGTAAGGGAAATATGGGCGGCGACAATGGGTAGGGGCGAACCATCCGTACTAGCAGCATCTAACTTATTCATTTACTGATGTGTGATAAGTAATGTCAGTTTAAAATCGTTTGCTTTTTAATATAAAATTTTGCACATTTTCGAAGATCACTTCATTTGTTTCGTAACTGAGATTGGGGTCACCACAAAGGAGAATATTAGTTGAGATAGTACATATATTTGAAAGAGAGTTGATAAGTTCTAAGCGAATAATGTGATAGGTTGGACACGTGAAGAAGAAATGCTCAGTGTTCTCGATACTACCACAGTGACACAGAGGAGAGTCAGTTATATTTTTGCTAAACAAGTGATGGTTTAATGAACTACAGTTTGTTCTGAGACGTGTGTGTAGGATTTGTGCTTTCCTGTCACCTGTGTAGTAATACTTCGGGGGACGTGTTTCATGGGTAAGATATCGTTTGAAAGAGTAGACAGATTCTAAGGATCTGGCGTCCTGCGGGAGTAAATTCCATTCACGAACAACAGAAGGTAAAAATGAATCGGAGTAATTTTGTGTTCGAGAATGAATTGTTTGAAGATTATTTGCATTTCGTAAGCTGTATCGAGACTCGTCTCCTACTAGAGGAGGAACTAATGTAGTATGATACGGTGGTGCCAAGTTATGATTCATTTTATAAAATAGAACAAGCTTATGTTTACGCCTTCGAGCGTCAAGCGTTTCCCAGCCTACTTCCGTGTGCAAATTATTTAAGGATACAAGTTTGGTAGCTCCTGTTACAATTCTAGCTGCTTCATTTTGGATTTTATCTAGTTCCAGTTTTTCATAAAGTGTGCAGTTATCCCAGATGACATCCGCATATTCTAACAGGGGCCTTATAAAACTAATATATATTATTTCTAAGGATTTACGATCCAGCTGGAATTTAAGTTTTCTCATTATATTTATTCTGGTCCATGCTTTAGCTGTCATATATTCTATGTGGTAATGCCAACTGCAGTCGTTTGAAAGCTTCACGCCCAGATGTTTATGAGTTGTAACTTCTGGTATTTGTTGATTAAGCATATTTAAAGGTGGATGTATGGGTTTGTTTCTTTTACGAGATATCAATAATGATTCAGTCTTCGTAGGGTTAAAAGTGACAAGCCATTTATTCGCCCAGTCAGTTATTTTTACTATATCGGAATTTAGGATATCGGTACTTTGATCCTAATTGTGATAATTCGCTGCGCAGTGGATCAGTTACGCGCAGATAATTCTACTTCTGGTTCCCTTTATTTCCGGTTTACACAGAATAACAGGTTATTTTATGGTCATTCTGTTAAAAATTTCATCAAATCTCAGACAATTTAAAGCCATCGGTGAACTGACAGCAATGTCTGGTAGAGGAAAGTCCCGGAGAGATGCTTTGGCAGTTAAGAGGAAGGCGAAGAGCGCAACATCTGGTAAAAAGGAGACCGGGAAGGCGGGCCAGGCGAGCGCCAAACGGCCACGGCGGATCGTGTCTGATGATGAGGTTGAGCAGGTGGGGCTGCTGGATGATGGTGGGGAGATGAGTGATGACAGCTCAAAGTCTTTGGGTTAGACGGATTTTGAGAATTCCCTCATTAGGAGTCTGGATTTCGGCAAAACGCCAGGAATGTTAGCCTTAACTGAGGATGGTTTGTCCGAACAGGTCTCGATACAAATCAAAAGAAATATCTGGGGTAATGAATTCATAAATATGTCTTTGCTACTTGACAACAGCGAATCCATAAAGGAGTCGAACAATGTATTGATGTTAAATAGTGAGGGAAAGATTGAGGTGAGGTCACCCGATTCAAAGGCCAAAATATTGACTATCAATCAGTGGACTGATGCCTTTTTAATTTTTACCGATGTATATATTCAGAGGTATTCTTCAAACGCAGCTGAGTTGCTGAAATATATGTCTGTAATTAGAGAGGCGGCAGACAAGGGGTAACCGTGGTACAAATACGATGAGCAATTCCGAATAAGATTGTGGATGCGGACAATGACGGTTAATAGTTCAGTTCCAAATGGATCAATTTCTCAAATAAGGTCATCACTTTCTGGAGGCATGGTATGCAGGGGTTTTAATAATGGCTTTTGTAAATGGGTCAAATGCCGATTTACTCATGCTTGCGAGCTTTGCGGGAGAAAGTTTCATGGCATGTTCCGTTGCGAACAGGGGGCTAGATAAAATACTGGTGCAGGAAGGGGCACGTCTAGTTTTCGGGGCTTCAGGGGCAATAGATTCAGTTCCGTTTTAAGGGGTTTTAGACCAAGGACAAGTTTCAGAGGCAGGTGGTAATTTAAGTTTGTTCTCATTGGGTAAAACCCCCATACAATTGGATCCATTAAAAGAAGCCCTAAAGTTATATAGCAATCAGTTGGTGGCTAAGGAGTTAGCTAATAGTTTTCGGGGCTTCAGGGGCAATAGATTCAGTTCCGTTTCAAGGGGTTTTGGACCAAGGACAAGTTTCAGAGGCAGGTGGTAATTTAAGTTTGTTCTCATTGGGTAAACCCCCCATACAATTGGATCCATTAAAAGAAGCCCTAAAGTTATATAGCAATCAGTTGGTGGCTAAGGAGTTAGCTAATGGTTTCGAGTTCGGTTTTCCATTGAATTATACTGGTTCCAGATTAACTACACATGCCAAAAACATGCCGTCTATTAGTGAACATATCGATATTGTTAAAGAAAAAATTGATAAAGAAGTATTGGAGGGCCGAGTTGCGGGACCTTTTAAGCATAGGCCAGTTTCGACTTTGCTGGTTTCTCCTTTAGGCTTGATTCCAAAACACTCCCCTGGTGAATTCCGTCTTATACATAATTTATCTTATCCAGAGTTTTCATCAGTAAATGATAACATAGATCCTAAATTCTGTTCGGTGCGGTATACAAGTTTTGACGAGGCTATTCACATGGTACAGGACATGGGTAGGGGGTGTCTTATGGGGAAAACGGATATTAAGTCGGCATTCAGGTTGCTGCCAATGTCATCTACTGACTTTGATCAACTAGGTTTCATGTTTCAGAACCATTATTATGCGGACAAAATAGTAGCAATGGGTTGTTCCATAAGTTTTTCGTTGTTCGAGAAATTTTCAACTTTTATTAAATATTTGGTCAAGTATAGAGCACCAGTGGGAGATTTAAAACATTATGTGGATGATTTTTTACATGCTGGTCGTAAACATACGGATGAATGCTTAACGATTATGCAAGTATTTTTTGACATAGCGGACGAAATTGGTGTACCGGTTGCTTCTGAAAAGACAATTTGGCCAACTACAATGTTGGTGTTTTTGAGTCTAGAAATAGATTCTGAAAATATGTTAGTTCGAATTCCAAAAGATAACATTTTGGAATTCATAGAGAAAATCAGGGCTATGCAGTTTGCAAAGAAGACTACTTTACGTGAGATGCAATCTCTTATTGGGGTTCTAAATTTTGCCTGTAGAGCCATAGTTCCTAGAAGGCCTTTCATTAGACGGTTAATTAATCAAACGAAAGGGTTGAAAAAGCCATTTCATCGACTACATGTTACTAGAGGTATGAAAGAAGACTTACAAATGTGGAATGATTTTTTTCATAGTTTTAATGGGATTTCGGTTTTTCACGAGAGATTTTGGGTTACAAATGATGATGTTCAGTTGTTCACAGATGCATCCGGTTGCGCGTTTGGCTGCTTTTTTGAAAGTAGATGGATGTATGGCAGTTGGCCAGTTAAATGGCATGAGCAAAAGTTAACTCAGGATATTACTGTGTTGGAAATGTTTCCAATTTTAGTTTGTGTGGTAGTTTGGGGAAATTTTCTCAGAAATAAGAATTTTTATTTCGTTCAGACAATCAGGCGGTGGTATATATCCTTAATAGTATGACATCAAAGTCAGAGGATGTTATGATAATAGTTCGGGCTTTGACTTTGGAATGTTTAAAATTTAACATTGCAATTAAAGCCAAACATATTTCTGGGAAGAAAAACGTGTTAACGGATGCTCTTTCACGCTTGCAGGTACAGAAATTACGTCGGCTAGCTCCATGCGCAGAGCAAGAACCTTATCCTGTGCCGATCCATCTATTCGACATTTTTAATCCGGTGTGAAGGCGATGGTAGCCTCTAGCATTTCTGCTAATACTAAAGCAGTGTATAAAGGGGCTATTAATAAGTTCAAAGAATTTCGGGCATGCTATGCTCTTGAAGATAAATGGCCGGTTCAAGTTGACCATGTTACTTGGTTTATTTAATTTTGTTTACAGAAAGGTTTTTCACCGGCATCTGTATCTACTTACATTTCTGCTCTAAGTTTTTTACACAAGCTACATGAATATGCGGATCCAACTGATTGTTTTATTGTCAGGAAAATGCTGGAGGGTTTTAGGCGCTTGAAAGGGGAAAAGGATGCTAGGGCACCCATTACGCAGGGAATTTTACTTCAGATTATCGGGGCTCTCCACATAGTGTGCTTTGATAGTTTTAAGGCGGCTCTGTTCAAAGCTGCATTTTGCCTTGCATATTTTGGGCTGTTTAGAGTGGGGGAGCTGGTATTTACGGATCAAAAACAAGACGGTTATCCTCTAAGCATTGATGATGTTCTATTTAGTAAAAAGAGATCCTTTGTTAGTTTACGGCTTCGGAAATCCAAGAACAATCAGAGTGGGAGTCCTACTTTCCTCCAATTGGGTGCTAAACCGAGTATTACAATATGCCCGGTACATACATTGTTTGAGTATATTTCCATAAGGCCAAAGGCAAAGGGCATGTTATTTAGACATGCTAATTCTCGCCCACTTACCAGAAGTCAATTTAGTAGTGTTTTGCAAAAAGTATTGAACTATCTCGGTTTGTCGAATGCACATTTTAAGAGTCATAGCTTCAGGATAGGTAGGGCAACGGATTTGGCTATGGATGGGGTTTCCAATGCTTTAATTCAGAACATGGGCAGGTGGCAAAGTACTGCATTATAAAAAATATATTCTTTGTTAGTTGTAACGATATGATTGTGTCAACTTGGTTATAAATGTGCAGTAATGGATATATTTTATTTACAGATGTTTATCTAGTAGGCGACTCATTGATTTATTGGGCCGAACAAAGGGCTTTGTTCAGGCAGAAGCCACATTTGACCTTGGAAAAAATTGGTGTTAAATTGATTTGGCGGGGATCACGCGGTCTAACCTGGGAAGACAAACCGAATAAGCTCACTTTGCGCCAGGAGCTTCAGTGGATTAGTCTGCAGAGAAGGTCTCCTGCACTGATTGTGTTACATTGCGGAGGCAATGATGTAGTGCGTGTACCAGCACAAAAATGCTGCGCATGGTAAAGCGAGATTTTGTTTTTTATTTAGAACCTTTCCAAAGACTGAAGTTGCGTGGTCTGACATTCTGCCACGGTTAAACTGGCAATTTTCATGGCCCGACTCATCGTCTAAAGCGCTGGACGACAAAAGAGTTCGTTTTAATAGGATGGGTCATCAAGTAGCACTGTTGTCAACTTAAGGGCAGGGTCATTAAGCTTGAAGTCACACTGGATGAACCTGGGTTTTTTCGCCGTGGTGGCTGCCATCTGTCGGATGTGGGTTGTGACATATTCTTGAACTCTTTGCAAGGTGCTATTGAATCCTTCTTAACATCCGACAGCTTAAAGTTCCATTAAGAGGTCCGCCTAGAATTGGGGGTCAACAGCCTGTTTTTCATAGGCATTCCAACAGTCTGTTTTCGTGGCGGAATTCTGGCGGTCGACAGTCCCATTATTTTAGTGTCGCAGCGAATATCTATGGTGGCAATACGGTAGATTTTACTTGCAGTAAGATCTGGTTTACTAATGTCACTTTGTAGATATTTTGCGGCAAATAAAATTTCGATCTATTTGGCTAGTTCCCAAGTTTCTTGGCAAAATGAATTCTTTCAAAAAAGCAGTGTATTGTATTGCCGCAGTTTTAGGTGGCCAGCGAGAGCCAATGAGGTTTATAAAGGCCAGCGAGCCAGATATATAAAGGCCAGCGAGCCATGTTATATAAAGGCCAGCGAGCCACTTAAATATGAAGGCCAACGAGCCATTTGGTTATATAAAGGCCAGCGAGCCAGTTTGTTATATAAAGGCCAGCGAGCCAGTTTGTTATATAAAGGCCAGCGAGCCACTTAGTAGCATAAAGACCAGCGAGCCAATTAGTTATTTAAAGGCCAGCGAGCCACTTAGTTATTTAAAGGCCAGCGAGCCACTTAGTTTTAAAGGCCAGCGAGCCAATTTCATTATAGCCAATACAATGAGCTGCCGGGATTACCGCTTGGATTCCGCCTCGCTTCAATACATGTAGGGCTGTGACCATATCTGCCAAACAAAATGCTGATTTTATAATTTGTTGACTAATTGGATAAAGTTATGAAAAGATAATGTTGTTTGTTCAGTATTTTAATTCTAGAATATTTGAGAATATTCCAGGATGCGAAGGCGCATTGTTTCGTTACAATTTGATATCCTAAAATAATAGCATTAACATTTGCTTTAATGTTGTAACAATTGTCTTAAATATTAATTAAAGCCCTAATTTATCATAATAGACTGAACTAAACGCTATGTGTGTTTGGCCGCCGTATTGAAAAATATACTGAAGGAAAAAGAAACGCGACACAGGATTTTTTGCTATATACTTCCAGGAAATCCCAAAATGTGCTGTAAAAAAAGTAGCAGTTACTAGTAGTTAGAGAAAGGACACAACTGTGATGTTGTAGACGTTTTAATCACAGTGCACGCTGTAACAAAAAATTTATAAATGTTGAAGTTCCTCTTTGAAAAATTGAGCAATACTATTTGCAGTGTTACGTGTTGTTTTAGTATTTTTTTTCCGAAAGGAAAGATCTTACGTAGTCCATTCGTGTACCATTCGATTAACAGCAGCATATTGTACATACAACATATAGCGAAAATGTCCATGTTTCTTTCAGTATACAAAGAGAGATAACCCACATTGATTAAATCATCAAATAAAAGCAGCTGTTATCTCTCTTTGACCGCTGTATTGGAAAATGCTAGGAGATTTAGTCTTCTGTTTTAGCGCATAAGATATGTCGTAGTGCGAGTCTCACGGGCTGTGGTTGTAACGTGGAGACCGGTTTGAAAGAGCATGAGACAATCTCTACCCAGAGTACACTCGTTCCTCATTTGACTCTGTCAACGTCAAAGGAAGTAGGGCGAATGGTTAGGTCACGTGATTATTCAAAAATGTTATGACGATGTTTATAATAAATCCTTTTGCGTGATTTGCAAAGATAAAATATAGACCTATATTAAATAATTTCAATTTTTATTTCTATGAGTTATTTTTTTTTTTAGTAATTTTCTGTTTCCGTTTGAAATGTTTACATATGCGTTTTCGATTGAGGAGACCTAAGTACGTATTATTTTTGTAGTAAAATAGTCCCGATTAAAACTAAATTGTTTTCATGCATGATTTCAAATCTTGCAAAATACAATTTGCGAATATTCTAAAAATTATATTTACACAAGAAATAAATAAGTTTCAGGCAAACATATTCCAATTTAACAGGTTGTACCAAACTCTTGTTATTTAGTAGTTAGCAGAGATATATGTGAGTGCAAGGAACGATAACTCTGCGTGGAGATGGACCTTTGGAAACGACCGAGCACGATAAATACAAAACATTGCAGTCTCGGTTTGTGAGACTGTTCATAAACGAATGCTACCGTTCACGCTACCAATACGCAATGGCTTTATATAGGCCCGGAAGGGAAACGAGATGAAGAGTAATTATTCGCCAACCCAACACAAAAAGTGATACAAGCAACAGTCACGATTTTTAAAAAAGAAATTGTCTGCTTTTAGACCTATATAATAGTGGTATATCAATGTATCAAGTTTTAGTTTTTCAAGCTTTCCTTTATTTCTTTTTACCATATTTAATATATCACACAAACGCAACTGATATTTTCTTGCATTTTTATAAATTATACATTTGTCTATATTGTCAACACTTATCATATTTTGCTGCAAGTTTTTTAGTATCTGTTAGCAAGTTACGATATTTAGTTTCTAGTTTGTTGATACGTTCAACTACTTGTCAGTCATTCATGCACACCATTAATAATATTATATCATATTTATTTCTTATATCTTAAACGCGCTTGTTATTGCTTTATGTCTTGATTGTCCTTGAACGGCACCCAACTATTAAAATCCTTATTGCAACCTTCTCATTTAACTAATGCTTGTTTGTTTTTATAATCACGTCGTATAACCTTTTCAGTTCTGAATATTTCTTGATCAGCTTTTAACAATTCATTGAAGATCCCATCAATGTTTTGGTTGTTCAAATCTTTTTTTTGTACGTCACAGGATTTTAAATGTTATCAATAACAAAAAATTCTTCGGTCTAATTTGAAGTATAGCCTTTTTCAAACGTTCTTTTATATTTGCTAATTTTAACCTTGTCTCCTATTTTTAACTTTGGTAAAGCTTTATTAATTTTCATATTTCCATACAAGTTGAAATACACTTTTCCTTTATTATCCTCATCACTTGCTTCAGTCGGTGTCATTTTAATACTCCGATGTTTTGTGTTATTGTACAACCATCGCATGTAGCACGTCTAAATGTGTATTTGTATTGTTTGCTGCAAAATATTTCCAGATCCTCTTTTTTAATGTTCGGTTAAACCGTTCAATTACTACAGCTTTTCCGAAATTAAACGTGTGATACATTTTAATATTACTATCATCAAGAAATTTCTTAAACGTGGCCTTTTTGGCCACTGACCGTTCCAAGGCGGAAGCCCTATTGTCAACCCTTTTGTGTTTGTGATGTCGTTTGCATTTTTTATTACTTATTACTTTTGCCTTCTCGTTTGTCTGTTTGCGTGTTTGTTTTTGTGTTTTGTTGTTGACTGTCGTCATTGAATGCTACTTTCCCTGTCTGATTTTTATATCTTTCTTTTTGTTATAAAATTCTACATCCTGGTCAACCCAAAGAAATTTACATTTCTTCCCATAATCATAATATTTTGGAAAGCTTTAGTAATTTCTATACCAGTTTTATTTGAAACTGGAATAACCCAACCAAATTTACTAGATACATCGATAACAGTGAGCAGGTATTTAACACCTTTATTATACATGTATTTTGAAAACGATTGCATATTAACTAACTCAGCTGACCATATGTTATCAATTTCATTAACAATCACGCGGCGTTTAGTGAACTTTCTTCGTATAGGTTTATGAAGTTCATCGGCTAGCTTATCAGTCCGTCTCAACACCTTTTTTGTTTTTTTGATGCTCCAAGACCAAGTTAATATTTAGTACTAATTACAGGCTTGACTATCAAATTCTAAGCGATGTTTTCTCCAAGTGATTTGAATTTGCTCGTTTTTAAACTTTCTTTATAATAGTAATCATGCTTTTTGCAAATAGCATCGAATTCGGATTAATTGGACCGCAATATTTATAACCAGGAAGTGTTAGCCTTTTTTTTGGTAACACAGGGGGTAAGGTTTTATGAATATCAAATTGTGTACATCGTACAAACTGTTTCCTTCTTGCAACTTGTTAATGAAGAATAAACAGAAATATACACTTGTTTTATCTTATTTCACTACCGTTCATTAACAGTCTCAATCAAACCGAGACTGCATGTTTCGTATTTATCGTGTTTAGCCGTTTCCAAAGGTTCACTTTCATATAATACTCTACTGAATTGTGCTGTATTTTATGTTGGGTAAGTAAGTTAAAACCTCTTTTGGTGGACTTAAGCCAAACGAAACAAAATAATACTCATTACAGTAACAAGTCCAGTGTGTACCAGGTCCAGTATAATCATCAAGATTAATAATACAACATTCTTGTTTATTTTGTTTTGTCGGTCATTTGTTCTTGGTAAACACTGACCTGAATTTCTGTATACCTAACTGCTTAACCCACTTTATTATATCTAAGTTAGAGATAGGCTCGTTTTTGAAAATTAACCTTTTTTTACGAATGGGATACTTCTATATGACCTAATTTGCGAGTCTACTTTTAAACCATTTCCACGATCGACTCTCAGGGCTTTGCGTGCACTCAATCCTTTTCAATTTTGCCTACTTGTTGTTGATGCCTTGTTAGTTTAATAGGGCAGCAACCTTTTGACTTTTTATTCTTTTTTTCTTTGTAATGGTGTTAGCACACTTGATCCAAGTAGTGGTTGTGTTTTTTTATCGCTAGGTGTAGTTACATTCCATTTCCGAATAGTTTACCGATTCCAGTACTTGCCAGGCCACTCCTGTTGCTAGTGATGCTAATACTTTTGGAGCAAGTCTAGCAACTGTTGATAATATTGTTTTAGTCAACAAACCAACTAGTGCTCCCAAAAAGCCTCCATTTTTAGACTGAGATCTCATTTGCGAGTTTGGTATATGTCTAAACCATGTCCGTTGGATTTAGCTTTAATAATATTCTTAATCTGAGTAGCTGTCAACAACAAAGGAAAATCCGCAGTTAGTTGATTATTATTTAGCATGAGCGTTATTTCACTCTTGTTTTCATATGCTTTTGCTAAACTTTCCTTTTGCCCTTCTGTTAAATTTACTGAATAATTTTGGTAAGTCATATATATTATAAGTTAGATTAAACTATAACTAATTCATTTCCAACAGTATCAATAACGACATCTTCCTCATACAATATCAACGTATAAACTTTATAAGGATCTCCTGGGGGTATATTTAGTTTGTATCTTAAAGTTAGTTGTTTTGGGTCAATAGATTAAATCAAAATATATCACACCAAAACAGCGTGCTAAAATTACTCACGTTTAGTAAAGTTCCTGTGTTTTTATCATTTTGTTTGTAAAAATAATTAATAACATCTCTGAATATTCTTATAATATTCAGTTTCTGGATAATAAATTCCGTTTCCGAATTCCAGTCTAGCTGATTGTAAATAGCAAGTAGTATTAGCAGCATTTACCTTAGGAGTATCCAAAAGATATGGATTTTGTGTTTAAGAAAAACTTTTGTCTGCCTATTGCAAATACACAAACATATGTTTTGGATTTTTAACACCAGCCGTTATTCTAAATACGGAATCAGTTTCTTCAGAACTTCCTTTTTCTTGTATCATTTCACGAAGATAAGTCCACTTTGTTGATGCCATATGATTTGCCATTACATAGCTTAAACCATCAGAATTAAATATCATTTTAGGTATCCACAAAACTAATTTATTAGTAATTACTTTCCCATCATGAAGCAGCTTTGAAAATTAGCACATCATCTGCCGCCAGTTGCAAGTTAATCTGAATTTGACTTGGAGGCAGCATGTTTGCTTCCAAACCTTCAAAGAATGAATATTTGTTTAGTGGAATTATAGAGTTAACTATTTTATTAGTTATGATTAAAGCATACGAGCTACAAATCCTAAATTATAACCGGCTTGATCATCTCGAGATTCTGCCACAGCCGTGGTATCTTGTTTTACTTGCATTTGATCGATTAATGAAGCAGCATCATTAATTAAAGCAATTTGATCAGTGGCTATAAAAGCAGCCCCATCAGAAAGCTTGTTGACTTGAAAACTTATTCCAATCAAAGTAAGAACTTCTATCATTTAGCGTAAATTGGTAGCCACTTTTCATTTGTCTAGTAGTATTTCCAGGTCTAGTTATTGGGGTATCTAACTGAATAGGTACATGTTCATATCTAGTATTATATTTATCACTTCGAAACATCTATATACTATTGGTTATATTATTTTTAATTAATTAATCGTTTACTTCTTGTATGAATATTTTTAGTTCCTTTTCCGGATAGTAATCTGTTTTTTTTTGCATTTACATCTTCTTCAGTTTCAACTACAACTTCTGCCACAGCTTCTTTTTTACTATCAGCCTTTGTAAGTTCTTTTAAAATTATTTCCGCTTTTGGTTTAGGTTTAATAACTGAAACCCATTTATCAGCAACCATTTTCCCTACTTCATCTGCAAGTTTTTTTAGAACCACTCTCTATGATTTGTTTTCCAGCAGTTTCTAATGTTTTCTTGCCTGCTGTTTTTACAGACTCACTAAATATTTGTGATCCAATCTTTGAAAATACATCAAATATAGCAGCTCCAGTTAATCTATCTACTTGAGTATAGGTTCCTGTACTAGTGTCATAAACTTTTTTTAAACGTGCCGTTGAGATTAATAATTTTACTAGCGAAATCGGTTATGTAAATATTAATATTGCTGATGATTGTTGTGTTTACTTCGCAGAATCCAACTCTTATCGGTTCATCTTTAAAAGGATATGACCTCGTAAGGTCAGCTGTTATTATTTCATAAATAACATCCCCATATGATCAATCAACAATAGAATTACTTATCAAATCACAGTGAATATATAAAGTATCAATAGATTTGTTATGTTTGGTACTACTGTCCCAAACTTGGTTTCTCTGATAACTGCATCTTTGTCAAGGTGTTACAGTTTGATTCTCTTAAATCAAGTATGAAATTTGATAAATGAAATTCAATTATATTTGGAATAGGAGAAACAGCAGCTGAATCACCGTTTAGAGACAAGTTTTTTTGTTTTTATATAATTATTAATATCAGCTTAACTATAATTTTCGTTTTGGAAAATAACATCTTTCCAATTTTTCCTATTGTCATACCAGATCGTTTTGTTATTAAAATCCTCACTAATATTATACCAAGAGTAAGTCATAGAATTAATTTTATCAAGTCTAATGCCATACTGTTTGTTCTTGTCTACTTGCAATGGTCTGTCAAATACAGTTGTAAAGTTACCTTTTGTGTTAGAGTTATTAATTAATGCAGCTCTTTCTGACGATAATACAATTGTTTGTTCCATTTAATATAGGTTAGATAAAATTAACTACCTATTGTCAACCATTTTGTTCAGAGTAGTCTCCAGCGACTTGCCGTCAACCAATTTCTTTTTGATGTCTTCAAACTCTTTGTTGATATCGTCAACGTTAGTGTTTATCTGTTCATTTAATATTTTAATTTGAGTTATTTCGCTAGCAAAAGCAGATATCTTTTGTTTTGAAGCATCAGCAATAGCAGCTTCAAGTTCATTGTTATCAACAATTTGTTTATTGATTACACTTGAATTTTTTCACCCAACTTTTTATAGAGATCGCTATCTTCCAATCCATCTTCTTTTTTTTCTAACTCTTTTAAAATATCACCCAGAAGCTTTATGCCGTCTTTTAAACCGTTTTGAATGTCAACCATTTTATCACGGTTTATCTGTAATTTCTTTTGTATTTGACTTATTTTGTCATCAACACCTGTTGTCAAATGTGTCATCATTTCTGGAATTGTATCAATATTAAAATCGCCTATAATCTTTTTTATTGTTTTCAAAGCAAATTGTTGCATTGCTACATCATCTGCATCTGCTGGATTACCAACATTGATAATTCTATTTTTATCCATGTTAAGATCACTTTTTAAAACGTTTTCCTGGTTCTTACCCTTGTGAATATAATTAACCAGATGTTTCTGTTTTACATACTCAGACAGCACAATACTAAAATTTGTAATATTAACACCGCCTGACATAGCTTCCTCGCTTCCAATATCACCATAGGCCATATTATAATATATATTATATTAAATTTCGCCTATGAAGTTTATTTTGATCAATTTTCTCGAACGATCAAGGTACAGAAAGTCATACGCTTTTTCAGTTTCTTTTTTATACTGATCTTTGCTAACATCTTGTTCATTGGAAAGCATGCCCATCTCATGATTGACATGAGTTGCGAAGAAAATATAATGAGAACAGTTTAACGAATGTCTTTGGGAGTTTTGTAATAAGATTGCGATAAATAAATTACACAACAATTGTTATGTCTGCCTTGGATAAAATAATTGATAATGTTGTTTTGATTACGTTCACAAATATAATCTTCAAAACAAATCTTTTGAGTATCGGAGTCTAAATCATTCAAAGGGATAACTTCATCTTCGACTGGATTTTTTTTTTTTTTTTGCTATTTGTTCAAGTTTTTGTGATAAGACCTTGTACTTTGACTGTTCTAGATGTTTAGGAAACAAGTATAGTAAACTAAAGGTTTTAGTAAAATGTGAACTAATGTGTTTGTCTTGCCAGATCCCGAATTAACACATATAAGCATTCTAAAACAACAGTCTTGCTTATAGTTCCATATCGGTTTGAAATTACCGTTTTCTGTATTCATGTCGTAGCTTGGAGAGTTCAAGTTGAACGGTTAATAACCAGTAGAGATGCTCAATTCTTTTTCAACCTGTTCCCACATTTTATTCTACTTGCCCGTTGTGGCTTTTATTTTGATGGGCTTTGTTTTTCTTTGTTTTTTTAACATATCAAACATTTTTTGGAAAATGTGATCAAATTTAATTAGTATTTTTAGGCCTTTTATTTTAGCCAAAACATTTACAATTTTGTAGAACAAATCCTCGCATATCTGTTTCTCCGCAGGGAATAAATTATACTTTTCTAAAATGCTTTTCTTGATGGTATTTTCTATGATAACCGCTCTTCTTGTGAACACTCCGATAATCTGCAATAAGATCATATCCGTTGTGAGTTCCGCAGTTAAAACAAATACGTTCCCCATCAAAAACTCCACAAGTACTATTACAGTTTGCACATGCATAGGTGCAGTGGTAACAAAGTCTACACCCAACACAATCTTAACAGTGTGTCTTTTTGTCGACTATGTAAAATAAAAAACAATCCATGCAAATTTCAAAAGAATCCAAAAAATCCAAAACCTTTTCACAATATTTACAATTCATAATAATATCATATGATATTATTATCATTTTAAATAAGGGCTTAAACAATAATCTCATTAGCAACTAATGGTCCTATAACTATAGATTCTTTCATTTATCACTAAACCATTTTGTTTAAAAAGGGATTTGATATTATTATTTAGGCTGGTTAAAATTAAATTAAAATAATTAATTTAGAAGCTTAAAGAAATATTTTCTATATACTATTATATAATGAGTGTCAAAAGAATTGAAAAATCCCCGAAACATTACATTAAGTTTCTTTCTGTAGGCATTGTAGATAAAATAGAACCATTCGCTCAGCTTCGCCGGACGCGAAAAATAGTCACAAAATTCCTTGAGATGGAATTAAAAGAACGGGTGGTTTGCTTTGAAAATTTCTTTCGTTAAATCGGCTGGAAACAAAGAAGCAGGTGGCATGACTACATACAAAACAGCTTACTTTGCGTCCTTGGCAACAATAATATTAGGTGAAAACGAGATTAAAAATGATTTAGATGTAGCAACTGGTGAAATTATAAATAGAATTTTGGGCTGGCTTTCTGAGGGAAGTGGCTGGATTGAATCAATAGATATGCATTATGTATACAGGGTGAAGAATAAACCTTTGAGGTGTCGCTCTTATTTAGAGTTACCAAAAGAAATTTCTAGTCCTAAAAAGGCCTAATAAATATAAAAAATGAAAAAGATAATGAATGCTTTAGGTGGTGCTATCTGGCATTTAAATGTCCTACTACAATACATCCAGAAATAATAACAAAGTACAAAAAGCATATTGGTGATTTTGTTTACAATCGAATTACTTCTCCTTTTCATGAAGCAAAAAATCATGACCTGTGGATAAAACATTTTAATCTGTTAAATGTATCACCAAACATTACACAAAGAAAAAAATGGTTTTGCAAAACATGTTTGCAGTGCTTTACATTAGAAAAAGTCTAAGAAAAGCACAAACCTGATTGCCTTGCGCTTAATGGTAAACAAACAATAAAAAGGCCTGCTGAAAATGACAAGGTTTACTTTAAAAACTACGATAGACAATTAATGGTTCCGTTTGTTATATATGCTGACGTTGAAGCAATAACAGAAAAATTGTCTTCAACATCAATTAATCCAGAAAACTCGTATACGGATACATATCAACACATACTGATTGTGGATATGGGTACTAGGTTGTTTGTTGCTATGATGATAAACATTCCAAACTGTTGTGACATACAAGGGACCAAACGCTGTTTACAAGAGCTTAGAAAAAATGATAGAGGAAAAAAATATTGTAAAAAAAACTATGAATACATATTTTAAGAAAGATTTGACGATGACAGTAGAAGAAGAAAAAAAATCAGAGCAGCTGAAAAATGTCATATTTGTGATAAACGTTACATGCCATGTGATAGGGCAGTAAGAGATCATTGCCATATAACTGGAAAGTTTAGAGGTAATCTTAACTTTAAACTAACCAAAAAAATACCCGTGGATTTCATGATTTGAGAGGTTATGATTCTCACTTCATAATGCAGCAAATCGGAAAGTTTAGAAAGACAATAAATGTCATACCAAATAACATGGAAAGGTATATGGCTTTCATGTTTGGACAACATTTAGTGTTTATGGATAGTTTCCAGTTTATGTCCCAATCACTCGATAAATATAGATATAAAAATCGAACAGGAAAAGCAGCATTCAAGGACGACAGTCAACCACAAAAACACACAGAAACAAAGAACAAATTTAAAGATGAATAAAAGGCCAAATAAGACATCACAAACACAAAAGGGTTGACAATAGGGATACCGCCTTGGAACGGTCAATGGAAAAAAAGGCCGCTGGGGTTTAAACCAGATTCTAGGGTGCACCAAACCTAACACTTATACAGTCAGTCTGTAGAATGGCTTGTTCGTCGTTTTCGTCTGCCAAAATCACGGATCGTGGTCCTGACTCCCTGTTCGCAAGTTAAGGCCTGGTTCGTTTTGAAGAGGAACAACCAACTAACATCGTTGTTACATCGTGTCTAACGATCCCATCTCCTCCAATGTAACAAAAGGATTTTGAAAATTCGGGTTTTCTTCTTTAGCTCACGTGAGACGTGGTTATTGACTCATGACTGCAATTAGTACATACGCATTGACTATTAGCCTGGTAACCACACACTATCTTTATGAAGCATCATATATTCAATACATTCAATGTAAATATATATAATCGTTTGAAATGGTTATGTACAAACAATCGTATACCCTGGTCATATAATGCACCGTGCGACCTTTCCCATATCTCACGCATATCAAATTTAACAGTTATATATATATATATATATATATATTGTACCGATTGGCCTAGCTATTATAGCATACATTTTAATACATTTATACACTAGTTAAGAATATTATTTTTTAAACTTAATAAAGTTAACTATTATAACTTCCTACTGTTACATTCCTGCTAAATGTTTATTTTGTCTTGGTATGCTTCTTATATCATTATTTTTAACTTAAATATGAGTGTGGGGACTGCCCCATGGAAGTGCATATTATTCGTTTGCATGTGATAATCTCCGCTTTGCTATAAAGTTGTCATTTTAACACAGACATAACAATAGTGGTGGCAGACATGGAAGGTAGGGACTGTAATTGGCAAGTTACACATATTCTCTATAAGTAATAGATAGAGTATGGTTTCATTGAGTTGGTTCATTTAAACATCGAGATGGGCGTAGCACATCGAGGTGTTTAAATTAACCAACTAGATGAAACCATACTCTATTTGTTTTGTAGCATGGTCACAGACAATTCTCTTTGTTCAGGCACAGGTGCAAATCGTTTATTTGAAAATAAGACCTGTCAGAATAACTGTGAGAATAACAGTGCGAATAACAGCTAGAATGACTGAAATAGAGCGGAAATGGACACGCTACAAAACAAATAGAGTATGGTTTCATCTCGTTGGTTAATTTAAACACCGCCTCGATGGGCTACGCTCATCTCAATGTTTAAATGAACCAACTCAATGAAACCATACTCTATCTATTACATATATTCTGCTTTACAACCTCGAGGCTAACGTGGAGCAGACAGAGAGTAATAAACCAGAGATTGTTACGCATGCAGATAGAAAATACACGAAATTAAAACAACAGTCTGCAAATGGTCTCAAATTAAAGAGAATGATATTCTGTGTGTAGTGACAATATTATATTATTTCTGTCTTTATAAGAAGAGAAAAACAAAGTACGGGATTTTGCAGTTTTACCTTGAGTTATACGAGATTATGTGAGATTTGATTAAATGCCCAATCTCCACTTCTTCGATATTTATTCCGCACTATCTTTATATGAATTGCTTCACAGCTGTTCTTTTAAGATAAGATAAGATAATATAAGATAAGATAAACTTTATGTTGAGTCTGCAAGACATACACACAATACAACATAAGTTCTTGACGAGCTCTTCAGTGACCCGACTATAAATAACTTGAAGTATGTTTAGAACAGCAGTAAATTAAAGCTATCAAAGGAGAAAACAAGTTACATTATAATGACATCATAGTATACCAACCAAGAGTATATATATTACATAGAAATATATAGTACATCTTGACTTTATTGTCTGAATACCTTTGTGAAATACCGACCCTTTAATCATTTTAAGCTAAAATAATATTAAATGATAGATTGGGTAAGCAATAGCCTATTTTGTACACTTAAAATATAAGAAGCATACAGCCATTGTCAATCCTACAGAGGGCAGTCTTGGCAAATCTTGCACATGCCACATGCTGCAATCTGTTAAGAACTATTTAAGATTACAAATTATTATAAAACGGAGATTTACTATACGGAGCAAACGCTGTTAAGTTAAAACGGTGCTAAAACTCTTATCATCTCATACCAGATATGAAGAGAACTGATTGACACTGGCTGCATGCAGGACAATATAAACAATTTATTATCAATAAAACAGCAGAAGAGAAGAGTATTCTTTAGATCATAAGTAGCATGCACAACATTTTATCTTGGACAAAGGCATAATAGTGACAATAGAAATTTCAATTCACTATAAATAATATATAATTTATATCAAAAATTCTATTTAATAGGTCGATATCAGGACATTTTTAAACACATGTATAGACACTTATAAGCCATAAACCAGAACTAAACAATAATACAAGCAGTTGACTTAGACTTAACACAAAAACGCAAAGCAACTAAAGATAATACAAGCAGTTAACTTAGACGTAATACATACAACATAATGGCATCTAAATAATACAACAGGCAGTTACTTTAGGCAGTTACATTAGGCGTACCACAAAAGCGCAAAGCAACTAAATATAATACAAGCAGTTAACTTAATCATATTACAACAACGCAAAGGCAGCTAGATAATAATACGGGCAGTTACAACAGACATAATACAAAGACGCAATAAGCAACTAAATACTGTGGCTCAGAACTGTGGAATTGTTTACCATTGTGATTTGGAATGGAAATACCTGTATGATTTAAAATATTAAATTAGAAAAGAAAATATATGTGACTACTTTATGATTTACAGGCTGCGCTTTTGCATGTTTGTCCATTCCAATGAGATATCATCTGATTTTTGAATTGGCTAAAGTTATTAATTTGTCTAAATCCCTCAGGCAATGAATTCCACAGAACTGGGGCAGCATATCTAAATGAATTCTTACCAAAATAAGAAGTTTTTACTTGAGGTACCTGAAGAATATTTGTATATCTGAAATTATATCTTGACTTTTTTTGACAATTAAGTCTGATAAAACTGGAGGAGATAGATTATTTATGATTTTAAACGTTTCGATTGCAATGTTCCTAGTCCTTGCAATGTTCCTAGTCCTTGCAATGTTCCTTGCAATGTTCCTAGTCGTTGCAATGTTCCTAGTCCTTGCAATGTTCCTAGTCGTTGCAATGTTCCTAGTCCTTGCAATGTTCCTAGTCCTTGCAATGTTCCTAGTCCTACGTACATGTAAAAATGGTAGTTTAGCTTTGCTTAGTAATTCTTGATACGAGCTTATATAGTCGTTGTAGACAAATCTGAGGGCTCTTTCCTGTTTTTTTCCGATTTTCTTTTTATTATTGACTGAGCAACCCCACAAACATCTATCCATGAAATATTTGTTTAAAGATTTCTTTTTTAATTGGTTTACAACATTTCTATTTTTTTCTGTGTTCATCCCATGTAGTAAAATTTCTACTTTTCATATATTTGTCATTTTCTTATTATATATGGCTTTCCTTAATGTTTTATTTTATTCATATAAGGTAATTGTTCTTTCTTTTTATAAGTCTGTACATCAATGACCTTTGAGAGATCTCATTGAAAAGAGTTATAAACATGGTTAACAGGTTCTTTATTTAGCGAGGAGCGATCAGTCAGTTTTAAGTTTTCAAAGTCATTAATAAAAGCATTACTATCAAGTGTTCTAAAACGTCTGTAAACAGATTTTTGTTTTTTTGATATTGGCTGGGGTGATAATTGAAATATAAAGCCCTGATATTGGACCGAGGGTTATTAATCACAGTGCTTATCATGTTGTTGCAGTCACTGATTTCTGTTGCACTGAAAGTTTAAAGTTATAATAAACATTGATTTGGAACTGGTTAAATATACATCTAAAAGGAAGGGTGTACAGTTTTTCATAAAACAAGTTGCTTTTTTTAATAATATTCGACAAGTTAAAAATTTCACAAAAATCCAAGAGGGTTTGCCTTTGGTATCTGATAATAGGACATACTTTAAGTCACCAAGTACTGCATACTGATCATAATGGGTTAGGCATTTATCAAGTGTTTTACTTAAATTATTTATGAAGATTTCGTTATTTAAATTTGGGGCACCATTTAGTCTTATTAAGATTTTCGTCATATAAAATATTTTCTATTTGTTTACTGACATAATAGCTCCATGTTACGGTATCTGTAGCTCCGTCTTTTAGTAGGCACTTGTTCTTCGTTGTATAAGTTTCTCCTTTTCTTCGCGAACCTTTATAAATACCGCTACAAACGGTACCGTCGTTGTTTATTAAATCACCTCCACCCAAAGTGTAATAAAACGCTAAGCAAATAGCCAAAGATTAGCTGATTTTCAGTTTATAAAAAGAAACTTATTTCGTAGATCTTAGTATTGTAGAATATCGGATTAACCTTTTAACAGGACCCTTTACAGCGGGAACTGCTATCCAGGGTGCTCTCGTTACGACGATTTTAGACCCGCTGCGACGAGAGTTTCAAAAACAAGATGGCGACCCGTAGCCATGTGGATATGCGGGTAACATCAGAGGTTGTTGAAAGGCGTCTACGGCCTATATACGGTAAGTTATGGGTGCATTCGTTCTGTAAGCTTGTGCAACAAACCCTTCTGTTGAAATAACATATTTTGCGACCGCTAGGTTTGCAAATAACAGAAGAATGCACGATCCAAGTTTGACAGTTTTCATCTGACATGTTTTGACCTCTTGAAGGTACATAGTAAATAGAACTCTGCTATTGCCACTGTTAAGATAAAAACGATGCTAAGTAAATAATATGAACGAGAGCATAACAAAATAAATTTACGTTAGATTACCAGAAAATTTAAATGACTATCAAAATGGGAGTAGGTCTCGAATTTGTACGCTAACTCAGTAACTGTGCACTATAGTTCAGTGGCGTACCACCAGACTGGGAAACAACGGGTTGAACTGGCCTCGAAGACAGTGTTAACAGAAGTGGTTCGAATGATTTAAATGTGACTATTGCAAATTATGCTCTCTTCCATCATGGTCAACAAACATTGAACAACCTTTCGATTTGCCATGAACTGATGACAATTTATAAGAAACGTTTTCTACAAAGCACTTGATAATCAAGAAAAAAACATCTAATCAATGTGTAAGTCCTCACACAAGCATTCAAGTGGGCTCTATTTTTCCTACGTTTCTGATTACAGTCCATCTTCCTTAGGTACTTTTCTTCAAAGGTTCGTCTGCCATTTGTAGATACATTTTATAGTAACCCTTATGATTTATGTAATAGACACAAAATGTATTAACTAATACAATAAAATACATTCTCCATTTCTTTTCCAACTAAGCACAATGGTCCAAATTATGTGGCGGTCCGTCCCGTTTAACACGAATAATGGTACAGCGCCAATTTTTAGGGCAATTAATTAAGTGACATTATGGGCAGGGCAAGTGACCTTTGAAAATCCACTTGTCCCTATTTGCAAATCCACTTGTCCATATGCAAGTAGATTTTCAAAAGATGGAGATGGGCATAATTTTAAACTCTCTGTATTTATATTTTGAAATAAACCTTGTGTGTTTTTCTTATATTTTTTTAATGGCCATAATTTTAAACGCTCTATACTTACATTTTGAAATAAATCTTGTGTGTTTTTCTTATATTTTTTTTACGTTAAACGGTTTTTATATGCACACTGACAGAAAGAAATCTTTTGCTTTTGGCTCATTTTAATATTTGCATAAATTATGCAGGTATACAGCTTATTGATAAACTGTTATTGTTCTTTTATGCCTTATCTAATTAGTTGTTTACTTATGTTAATTGTGTTGTATAATCAGAATTAAGCTTATGTTATTTTATAACCTCATATATGTCAACATTATTATGTGATTACTATGCCAGTGATGGCCCATGATTGGAAATAAAATATATTCTATTCTATTCTATTCTAGGGCTCTGAAAATAATTACTTTTTCGTTGCAGACTGTCTTGACAATGGTAATAACAAGAAGGCTATCCAGGAAGCAGATAAAGTCCTGAAAAAGCAGAAAGATCTCCAGTGTGCTCGGGTATGTTCCTAGTTTATTGTCCCATTCCCAGTGTGTACAGGTATGTTCCCCGTTTATTGTCCCACTCCCAGTGTGCAAGGGTATGTTCCCCACTTCTTGTCCCATTCCCAGTGTGCACGGGTATATTCCCCGCTTATTATCCCATTCCCAGTGTGCACGGGTATGTTCTAGGGCTGCGTATCGGTCAGAATGATCGATACGATATTTGTATCGATACAAAATGATCGATATTCGATATATCATATATTTTTTCAGCAGTAATAAAAGACTAAAATGTAAACGTTTTGTCATTTATTCATTCAAAAAGTAAACACAGAATCTTTATCTGAATTCTTTTTCAAGAATATCTTAACCATCAGTGCTCACCTGTGGTGATTTATTATTGGGAAAAAAATCTGAATTTTCCGACAACTTTTCAACTTACCGCTTGAAAAAGCAATCAATCGCCAGAAAAAATACAAACAATGAGACGCCGAGTGCGTCTTTTATATACAGAGTTGACACGACTGATAAATACAATGAATACATTTCGAAACAAATACATATTTCAAACTTTTAATGCATTTACAGTGCTCACACTGGCCATTTTAAATTAAGAGCCACACATTTTTTAGCTAAGAAAATAATAGCCAAGTCGTAAGAGCCAAATTTTCAATCATGTTTTATAAGACTATCAGGGCCTCCTCTGGCTATATTTTTCTTTTTGTCACCACTTTCTCCAAGTGAAAGAAGTAGGAGCCTAGACTAGAATTCATTTTAAAGTAGGATTCCAGGAACTCCTTACACATTGATAAAACAAAGAATGATGGATTAAATAATGAATAAAAATATACTTTATGTATCTGTCATCTATATATCGTTTTTCTTTCCACCAACATGTATTTGTAAAGGACAGTTTTTCTCATTCGATTATGTAAAAAAAAAAAAAAAATCCGAAATTATGTACCATCCGAAGTACTATGACACCGCACTTTTACGGCCCGAAAATTTCAAACATTTAATCGAAATACCATCAATTACAAACTTTTTTCATGCATTTATGTGTTTTGAATGCCAAAAATGGTCTTTCTTATCAAAGGGGAAAGAAAACACAACCCTAATAGTAGGATAATGTAGTTTTATGTCATTAATTGTCGATCTCAAAGTTGTGACAAATTGAAACTGCAGACATGAAGCCAGGCACAATATTCAAACTTCTTACTGTTTCAATGTTTAATTACTTTATTGCAAGTGTTTTCACAGTTCACAATACACATGAGTGTTTGCTACCTATCGGGATCATAATGGGATAGCTATTAATGCAGATGAAAGTAGCGACTATGTTCATAATAGTGTGTGCACAAATTAATTTCATCTCTTCGTAGTTTGTGTACAGAAAAACAAACAGGAAACTGTACCTACTGTTGGATGCGTAACGGATTGTCTGATTGGTCAATCGCCCGAAAGATAACAAATAACGGCATATCTGACTGGCTATTCGGTCCATTAATCACATGATATTTGCGTGTATCAACAATGCCGATTATCCGACAACGAAGTGCCAATTAAGGCAATTAACAACTTTTACAAGCGATAATTGATAAGCGCGTGGTGACATCACAGGGGGCGTGAATGGATTATGTAATGTTTATTGCGGTCATTTATTACTTGGGGTGTCAAACAGACCATTATACGAAAAATTTATAAAAAAAAATAAATAAAAAAAAAATAATCGCCATTTCTTGTCGACATTTCTTTAAAATAATCGACAGTATTATAAAATAATCGCAAATGGCGACCATGGCGTATGGTAGCGTGAGCACTGCATTTATTCACAAGTTTTGCTCGTTTTTGTTGTCCGAAAGTCAACAGTTTTCCTACCGACATAAATACTAAATACCCATAATCCTTAGCCATGTATGTATCTTTTAACAAGGCGGCACTAATAACGGGTTTATGACCCGGAATTCTTTACCATTTTTCTGATTATTTCTGACTTAAGAACCCATCGATGTAATAATAAACATCAGAATAGTAAAATTTGTTCCAAAAAAGACTAATTAAAAAGAAAATTATAATTTCCAGTATAATTACTAATTGAATATTATGTTTAGTCGCCGCGAAGACGGTAATAGGAACCGCCATATAACTGTCGTGACCCAGTATACATAATCCGGGCATTCAAATATTCCCACATCCGCTTTTCCAAAACAAAACAAAAAGTCTTCTGCCTCGATTTTTTCTAAAGTTATTGAATAATTATGCATTAAAATGACTGCAATTAGAAAAAGTTGCACTTCTTACCTGTGCAGTTTTTACTCGGCGAACTCCGAGTTTGTCTTGGCGTACTTTCGTGGCGTAAGTACGCCGAGAAGCTTTTCCGACTCCGCGTAGTTTTATCATCGAAAATCCGCGTAATTACGCGATTTGTAAATTCCTCACTCGGCGTGAAAGAGTAAAGTGTGGCCTTCGCGTGAGCTGTACTGTATGCAATGGGAGAGAGTTCACTTTTGATCGATATTTTGACCGATACGGACACGTTCGATACGATATATCGATCGAACCTTAAATACCAGTATTCGATATATACCGGAAACCGGTACGCAGCCCTAGTATGTTCCCCGCTTATTATCCCATTCCCAGTGTGCACGGGTCCATTTCCCGCTTATTGTCCCATTATCAGTGTGCACGGGTATGTTCCCAGCTTATTGTCCCATTCCAAGAGTGTACGGGTATGCTCCCCACTTATTGTTCGATTCTTAGTGTGCACGGGTATGTTCCCTGGTTATTGTTTGATTCTCAGTGTGCAGGTCATTATCCCTTCTACCTTTCTGTATGAATTACTACATTACCTATTTCTCAGAATGTTACGCTTATCGAGGACGCCGCCATGTTGTTGTTTCTTGTTCAGGCAACGTTACGTGCATGACGTCAGATAACATTACGTACAATAAACGCCGAGGGATTCTGCATTGATTTGCTCTATTGGTCAGTGCCTAATAAAGCAAAATTTAATAGGTCACCCCATTATTAGGCAGAAAAGTGCACATCTGCATGATAAATTAATTCATTGTGCTTTTTTTTTTTACATGTTTAGGATCGCGCCGCAAATCACGGTCAACAAACGTACTGGGTCCCGTAAATTAAACCATTCAAAAACAGCGTTCGCTGTGTTATTTAGCTGCTTGCATTTGTGAATAAGCATTCATTTAAAAGCGTTCTTATGATACAGACTTGTCATAAATTAACTTAAAATTTATCAAGTCATAAATTCACTTAAAATTTATCAACAAATATCTTCAAATTACAAGCGATAAAAACCTGAATTTCTGGAAGGATTTTAGTTTTAAAATTAGCCAGACACTCAATGGAAAATTACAAGCGATAAAACGCCATTTCTTTTAGGATTTCGCGGCGACTGATCTTGGGACAGCTTAACATCTAATGCCCAGTTTGCACAGCGTATGTCCCACTCTTTCTTGGGATGATGTAATGTCCCCAGTGTTCTCCCCAGGCTATTAAGGCATGTCACATTTAACATGCCTTCAGAGCCAAAATGCTATTGCAACATGCCTTAATTTCAAAAAGACATGTAACACATTTTAATTATTTCATTTTTGTTTGGCTTAAATAAGTAAAAAACACAATATATGGAATCACTAGCCTATTTCTTATATAAAGCAAGTGTCTCTCTAACAAACTACCCATACATATAGGGGTCAGGAATGAGGATACACTCTGAAGCATATTTTCTATGATAAAAGCGACATGCCTTGACAAATTCCTGGGGAGAACACTGGTCCCTTTTACAGAAATGCATTTACATGGATGAAACTGTTCCAGATGAAGTACAGATTTTAAAAATGATTCAATAAACTTCTGAAAGATTATTCATCTTCTCTTGATCATGTCATTTGCACCAGAAGTCTAGATCATCTTCGATGCTTGTTTATTTGTAAGACGAATGTCTAGAAGCTTTCTTCTGAAAAATATTTGAAGCGGCAGCCATTTACCAAGATTCTGGTATAATTTGACTGGTTTGATTGGCTGACACAGACACACACGACAGAAAGATGATGCACTATTTTATGAATCTATAAATAAAAAAAGAGGAAAACTTCATCAAACAAAATTATGTAGCTGGTCAAACATACTTTAATAACAACATATTTTTACGGACATGAAGTTCCAGATTCAAATTTTTTTCTGCACAAAGTACAAGATGTTTGTATTTAAAAATACGCGTTGACATGATCAAGGCTATTTCACCAGTTGAATTGTAAAGTAACAAATACAATATTAATCTTCCTTCAGGTTTTGAAAGCGTTGGCACTACTGCGACTTGGTCGTCATGATGACAGCTCAGTGATTCTGCACGATGTCCACGAGCAGCACCCCACAGAAGAGGCCACTCTGCAGGCCATGGCAATATGTTACAGGGAGATTCATAAGCGTAAGCATCACCAGTTGAGAATAGCATATATCTTTCTTTTGATTCTAGCTTAGGCCAAACAAAAGATTATGTGCGGTTCTGGTTACCTGATCAACCCTCTGTTTTTTACTCAGCCGTAAGAAGCCCCAGTGTCAGTTTGAATAGTGCACCTGGCATCCATAAATTATGTTATTGATGTAAATGTAGGCATTTACTGGAAGAATTTTTTTTTTTTAGAAATCTACATGTATATAGTAATGTACCTTTATTTTGGAAAGCATGTAATGGGAACCGCACGCATTTTTATTTGGCCTTATATAAGCTATTACTGTGTAGATTTGCAATCTAATGTGTTATTAATGCTAATCCACGATTGATAACTTTTGGGCAGGGCTGGGAGCATTCAGCACAGATTTGTTTGTTTCTGAATCTAAAGAGAAAGCTTACTATAGCTGGTTTTTCAGTTGACTTTCAAACTCTTGCCATTGTTAAAGGGACAATGTCTGTAACTTTTAGCTTATAAAACAGAAAATAATTACGTTGACAAACATTACACGCCAACCATTATTGAATATTTACTAAATAAAAAGAAGATTATTTGACGGAATTCCATAGCGGTACACAAAAAGAAGTACCGCATTGTGAGTGTCACCGCAAGACATACTATAATGAAAACCTATTGCGTTATTGGATGTCATGTGATCAACAGAAAATGTCAATAGTGCGGTCATATATATTTCTTTTTTCAACCTCTCGAATGTATTAAAACAGACTTATTTGGGCTCTATGCTCATGTTTTCATGTATACATTTCACGGACAAAACATCAGACAGTTACTTGTTTATACTCAATATCTGCTTACTTTAACAGACACTGTCCCTTTAAACAAATATGAAGCACGTCAAACCTAAATTTGAACAAGATTAATGCTCGAGTTTGCATTCATGGACTACAACCATTGAGACGTTTACATCAGGATTTAGTTTAAGATATGACAAACTCTTTAAAGTACCAAAATGCTTTTTGCAGTGCAACAGATAAGACGCACCGAAAATGCATTAAATGTAAAATTGATGCGTACAAAAACGCATTAAAGAATTGCTAATACATTTGAAAACTAATATTCCGCATACACATTTCAATAGCTTAGAAAATCGAGTGTGCCCAGACATACTCAGTAGGAGCTTATTGAAGTTTTAGATACTAAATTACAATCAAATGTCTCTAGCAATTAAAAAAAGGCCTTTCTGTCCGTCGGCTGTTTTACACAAAATAAGGCCATTTAAAAAAGACAGACGGAAATGTTGTACCGGTATGCATTATTTTTTATGGAAATGACTAAAAGTAACAATTTTACACTAATGACTTGTTTTTAGCTATACTGATCAAAGATCAGCAGAGCTTATGCCGTGGTGCGGTGTCCGTCGTCCGTCTGTCCGTAAACTTTTTTTGTAGCGACTACTCCTCTGAAACTATTGGATGGATTTTCATAAACCTTTAGAGAAATGTTTGCCCATGATGTCTAGTTGATCATGGCAAAAATAAATGTTGATGTGAAATTCAAGGTGGCCACCAAAACTAAAAATACAAGTTTGTGCCAAAACTAAAAATACAAGTTTGTGGCGACTACTTCTTGAAAACTATAAGTGATATTGATATGGGACTTTTTCTTAAATGATCAGAATGACATGATGATGGTCCTTGTCAAAAATCATTTTGATTCGACATTAAACTTGGCTGCCAGCAGTCATTGTTTACATAGTTATATAGTAAAAACTTGTAGCGACTACTTCTCTGAAACTACTTGACAACTTTTCATGAAACTTCACAGGATTGCTGATCTAGCTATCAAAACCTATCAGTAGAGCTTCAAGGTCATTGACCTCTTGTTAAGAATACGCATAAATTTGTAAATGTAAATACGTAAGTAAGTATTTTTTCATGCATATACCATTTATTAGGCTGAAAGCTTATCTGGAGCACTGATTCTGAAGCCGGCATAGCTACGTGGATAGCACGTTGGATTTGGTATCTGGATGAGCCATTAAAATAATTAAATTTGTGGTGAATGCTTGAAAAAAAAATCTGTTATAAATATAAAATCTACACATTGTGTTTAGTGTGTTTTTGTCTACTATATCTGAGTGTAGTGTGCTATTCTCACCTTGGTCACAGTCATAATCTGGAAATAATGTAGCATTCATTTCATTTTTGTGTCACCTGAGTACTTTGGCTGACACTAAGGGATCACTTTGTCTGTTGTCCCGTCACACATTAACTTGCAACCTTACCTTAGCCATAACTTGAACAGTGTTTGACCTATATTTATGAAACGTAACACACATTTTCATTTTTCCCCAAGGTATGTCGTTGCACATGTCCAATAGCTCAGAATTTCATTTTGGCAGAGTTATGCTCCTTTTCATAAAACTTTAACCTGCAACCTAACCGAGCTCATAACTTGGCAAAATAATGACCTATGGTCAGCTGTTTCTTAATAATTAAATGCCATTGACATGTCCAATAACTCTGACCTTCATTTAGACAGTTATACGCCACTTTTCATAAAATTTAAATGAAACCATTCCTAGCTCATAACTTGGCAAAATATTGACCTGTGATCGTGAAACTTGAAACATGTAATATTCTTCCTTATCAAATATTGAATGCCTTTGACAAGTCCAATAACTCTGAATTCCAAATTTCACTTCTTACTTACCAACTATTCAATGCAGAGTTATGCCCCTTCAATAAACTTGAATAATTAAAAAAATACTTCTGCTAATTAATTCATCATGAATTGCAACCCCTGTCTTCAAACATTATAATTAGATCGTCCTTGCTGAAATAAGCACATGGCTGGCCACAAGTGTTTCGTGGAACACCCTTCTAGTTTAGTTGCATGAATTTGTTGTTTTCATTTATCCCTCACAAAACAAGGCTTTACAAGGGTCAGTCTAGTTTCAAAGACAATGGAATCCCTTCAAAGTATCTTGTATACAGGTCAAGGACAAATTCTTAAAACGTAACACTGGCTTTAGTATCTATTTCTTCATCAAACTTTTGATATATATACACATCGTGACAATAGCAACATGATACCTGCAGAACTGTAGAGTTGTTGCAAAGTCTGTTGTAAACACTCTAAATATTTGCTGGAGCCGGAATCATTTTCTGCTACCACTCAAGTAGCACCTGGAACAATAAAGTAAACCCATTTATTGCCATATTGGTACATAATTTGAGAGCAAATTACATATTCACTATCTGGTTAGTGGGCCAGTAGAGAACTGTCTTCTCACCCATAATTCCCAGGTTTGATTTCCTGTCATGCGATAGTGAGAGATAAGATAGTTGCCAACTCCGACAAGTTTCCAAGGTTGTCGCGTTTTCTCACACACTAACCCTGTCGTCCTCACCACTGAGACTGTTCCATACAAGCTGCTACTCAGCTTCTTTCCTGATCACTATGTAAAATAAATCGAGTTTACTTAAACCCGTGCATAGATTTCCCATGCATAGATTTTACTTCAGTGTGAATATTGTTTTTAACAGATGATTCTTCCCTTAGTTACAAGCCTTGGAAATATGTTAAAGGAAATTGCAGAGATGCCTGTAAGTATATGTTACGGTCTCATAATACACCTAGTTCTCACGATACCATTGATATATACGGTTATGGTCTCACAATACAATTGGTAATACTGTTATTGTCTCACGATACTATATGTTTTTACTATTTATGTTCTCACAATACCATTGATGTATACTATTATGGTCTCATAATACCATTAATTTATACTGTTATGGTCTCACAATACCATTGTTTTATACAGTTATGGTCTCTCATTACTATTGATTATAGTTATGGTCTCACAATACCATTGTTCTATACCATTATAGTTGCACAATACTATTCATTTAAACTGTTGTGGTCTCACAATACCATTGATTAGACCATTATATAGTCTCATAGTCTGGGCTAAAGTCATTTTGGCCCGTACACATGAACGTTTGGCATTGGCAAAGTTGTATAAATGGGAAAAAAATAACTTTTTCTTGGGTGCAACTATGTTTGTATTGAATCCTTTGATTAGACCATTATATTATAGTCTCAAAGTTTCCGGTGTATAAATGAAAAGAAGTGCTTTAATTTTAATACTAGACATTATAAGAATTGCTATAAAATGCTTGCCAATCTAGACTGTGTTACAGTTTTGTACTTCGATAGAACCTAGTTTTTATACAACATATACATGTTGCTACAGTGGCTAAAAACAACAACCTTGTTTGGTTAAAGGAAAAATCCATTTGTTTAAAGAAAATTTAGTTGGTTTAGTTGATGTGGCTAAGCAATTTTTAGTCCAATGAATAGCCCAGCGATTTATACTTTTGTGGTCTCACAAGATCATTGATTTATACTGTTATTGTCTCAATTTCATTGCTTTATTCTATTTATGGTCTCACAATACCATTCATTATCCAACCAAATGAGGTCTGTCCTTTTATCAGCCGGAGCATCACTTCAAACCTGCTATACATATTTTCATGAAATTTGCCACACATCAAGCTAGTGGCCTTTTGATGACCTTTGAGACATAGAGCTTTTGTTTTGTATTTCCATGGAAATGACATACATGTACGTGTGTAATGTAAATAATTGTTTGGGTAGCATAAGTCTATTCAATGTTTCTTATTAAAACGTCCTATACATGTAAACCCAGTGGCATTGTGGTGATTTTTCAAACACAACAGTAAATTTGTGTATAAATCTGCTTCAGGAAGAGCCACTGCTTATCCAGCATGTTGATTGTGTCATTTTTGCCATGTTCATTAAAAGTACTCATCATCATCCCTATATTGTTTCAGGTGCTAGTTGAATCAATAATGTCATTCAATAACATCAACCCCGCCCCCCGCCCAACACACACTAAATTGGAATGATAGAAAGAACTAGAGCATTTATTGGATTTTTCTTACATATTTTCATAATTGAATGAAATTGTATATTAAGATTTTGAGAGATACCTTGGCACCATTAACACAATTTCAGCAACTTACATACCATCCCATATTTAAAACCCTCTGTAAGGGCCATACCATTAAAACATACTTGGGACCCCAGGAAGGCACCACCCACCCACAGATGCAAAATTGAGTGCATTTGGGAATAAGCGTTCGTCGTTAAGCGTTTTTATGATACAGACTTGCTAAAAATGAACTTAAAATAAAAAAAGAATACACAGCAATTCATCGAAAAATAAGAATATAAAATGAAATCACCGTTCAAACTGTTAATATTCGAGTGATCTTGCTTCTTCTGTTCAACATGACAAATTTGCGTGACCACTCAAATGTAAATATGAAAGCTGTAATGCGATTGGTTTAAATCATGCAATCAGCCAATGAAATGCTCGCTTTCAAATTGATGAAGTTTAATCAAGGGAGAGAACTTTCTGATTTTCAAGGAATAAACACGATTTCTTGTTGGATTTTAGTTTGAAAAGTCTGATTGTCCTGAGATTGTCCGGGCAGCGTTCGTGGCCATTTTTACGCTGATGTGTGAAAATAGCACTATCGTGAAAATTACACCCATGCATATATGTCCCATGCATAGATGTGAAATTCATTTTAAACCAACCAGGCATAGAACCAAATTTCGCAAAATATGGTTCACCCATAGATTTTTATTAAATTGCCGTCCTGGGGTCCCGGGTATGTATTAATGGAATAGCCCTGATTTCTTAAATAAATGGTGGCGGGGGATTTCAATGACTACCTCTTCTTGATTAGGCTGCTTTAGTATCACAATACCATTGGTTAATACTGATACGTTATCACAATACTATTGGTTGATACTGATACGGTATGACAATACCATTGGTTAAATGATACAGTGTCACAATACCATTGGTTAATACTGATACGTTATCACAATACTATTGGTTGATACTGATACGGTATGACAATACCATTGGTTAAATGATACAATGTCACAATACCATTGGTTAATACTGATACGGTATCACAATACCATTGGTAAATATTGATACGGTATGATAATACCATTGGTTTATACTCATACGGTATCACAATAACATGGGTAAATATTGATACGTTATCACAATAGTATTATACCATCGGTATTACTGATACAGTATCACAGTTATTTGCTTTATACTGATATGGTATCACAATACCATTGGTTAATACTGGTACGGTATCACAATACCATTGGTTATTACTGATACAGTATCACAGTTACATTGGTTAATACTGATACGGTATCACAATACCATTGGTTAATACTGGTACGGTATCACAATACCATTGGTTATTACTGATACGGTATCACAATACCATTGGTTATTATTGATACGGTATCACAGTTACATTGCTTTATACTGATATGGTATCACAATACTATAGCTTGATACTGATACATCATTAAATTGTAACCATTGCTTTATACAGAAACAGTATCACAATACCATTGCTTTATACATATTAGGTATCACAGTACCATTGCTTTATACTGATATGGTATCACAATACAATTGCTTGATATTGAATACTTATACACCATTAAATTGTAACCATTGCTTTATGCTGACAAGGTATCACAATACCATTGCTTTATACTGATATGGTATCATCCATTGCTTTTATACTTATATGGTATCACTGTACCATTTCTTTATACTGATAATTGTGTTATCACACTGGCATTGCTTTATACTGATGGTATTACAGGTTCCATTTGTTTGTACTGATATGCTATCCCAATACCATTTTGTTATGCAGATATGATATCACAATACCACTGGTTCCTACTTTTAAGTGTTTAATATTTAAATATTTACTCCTTTACAAAACCTTCATGAAATTAACTGTTAAGAATTTACTTCCAGCCATATGACCTTAGCTGTTGGTGCGACTATAAAATCTAATTCAATTCAATTCATTTACTCCTCTATTGTAATTCATCAGTCATAGTTATATAAACTGTAAATGTATTAATTATGCAATTATATGTTGGTACAAACAGCTATGGCCAAATTGGGAACGCCTAAAGCTAATAGTTCAGATAGGATACATTCATTTTATATTCTTAATTTTAAAGGCAAAGTTGGCGCATCATCACCGTGTGGCTGTAAGTATGGCCATTAAAATCTATCAAGGATAAGAAATATGGGGTTGTTAGGATGTCCAACAACAGTTTGGCTTTATAAACCAACTGGTAATAGTTGTTGTCCAGATCTTATTTGCTAGAATCCAGCAGTAATTTTAATAAGAACAAATTCATTGGTACATGTTTCTTTTCAGTGGATCTGATAGCGGATATGTATGAGAACGCCCACAAGTCGCGGCCAGACAATGAAGAGATACTCACCTCGTTATTTATGGCGTATGTACGGCTAGGCGACCATAAGAAACAGCAGCAGACGGCTATGTTGTTGCACAAACTCAAACCACTCAAGAATCCCTACTACTTCTGGGCCATTATGAGTATAGTGATGCAGGTAGGAAAACTTTTCTCATTCAGGTTGGGTCCATTATAGGTATCGATAGCTGCTTCGAAATTGATTAAAGCAACATGTGTTAGGTAAACGGCAGCCTGGGTTGATTTATGTATGCGTTAGTTTATGCAACCGAACTAACCAAGTTGTCGAGTTTTCTAGACCAAACTATTTTATTAACAATAATTACTCGGGATTAATGGGGCCTAGTTTAGTGCACATTAAAATGGAGCTGCAGCATCAAATCAGGAAGGTTTTATTCGTGTTCAGATTGATAGCTATATTTCTTTTATAGTGCATCTAGTCTGTTTAAGACCTGCTAGGGAAAACACAGTCATATAGACTGTATAGACATACAGTACAACTCGCGCGAAACCCATACTTTACTCGATTCGCCGAGTTTGGTCGTATCGAGTGCCAAGCGGATCTACGTGGAGTGAGTGTTTGGACTCGGCGAATCCACGCGGCAAAAGTATGCCATTGTCGAGTCTCTCGCACTCCGACTTACTCCGCGTAGAATCCAATTAACCATGAGTGCACACCTGTGGTGATTTATTATTGGGTGAAAATCTGAATTTTCCGACAACTTTTCAACTTGTCCGACAGTGCGCTTGAAAAAGTCAATCACCAGAAAAACAACAAACAATGGGAGTGCATCTTTTCTGCGAAAGACTGAATAAATTTCGAAACAAATACGTATTTCAAACTTTTAATGCATTTAATCACAAGTTTTGTTCGATTCTGTTGTCCAAAAGTCACAATTCAACTGACATAAATACCCATAATTCATGGCCATGTATGTATGTACCTTTTAACAAGGCAGCACTAACAACAGGTTTATGACCCAAAATTCTTTAAAAAAAATCTGATTATTTCTGACAAAAGAACCCGTCATCAAATTAATAAACAGCAGAGTAAATTTGTTACAAATAACGATTATTTAAAAATATATTTATAATTTCCAGTATAATAATTGCTAATTTAATTTTTATGTTCAGTCGCCGCGAAGCCGGTAATAGGAACCTCCATATAACTATCGTGACCCAGTATACATAATCCGGGCATTAAATTTTTTCCGCTTTTCCAAAAAAAAGTAAAATTGTTATTGAATAATTATGCATTAAAATGTCTGCAATTAGAAAAAGTTGCACCATTTACCTGTGCAGTTTTGACTCCGCTATCACCGAATAAGTCTACGCTAAGTATCGTGGCATAAGTACGCTGAGAGGTGATTCCCACTCCGAGTAGTTTTATCATCAAAACTCTGTGTAATTACTCGATTTGTAAATTCCTCACTCTGCGTGAAAGAGTAAAGTGTGAGTTTCGCGTGAGCTGTACTGTATATCGCATTAATTGCTGTGTGGTAGTAGTAAATCTGTGATATGTTTATGAAAATACACTATTCATTCATCGTTCAGTCTTTTCCATTAGGCTCGGTCTGCATTGAAATTGCCTCGTCGATTTCCGTAACCCTTAAGCTAAAATAATAAATGTTTCTCATGAGGCAGTTTTTGTGGCGATAAATAGAATGTCACATTTGTGGCTATATAATATTGAATTTATTAAACTTGTTGGATAAAATTTGATCTGATGCTCGTCACAGCCTTGCATCATATAATTTCATCAAACTCATTTCATAAATTCATTATTCGTGTAATATTATTTATAAAATATTTCTTGGCCAATAAAAACCAAAGGACTAATAGTAACAGCCGAGTAATCCCGGATCAATTTATATCCCCTTCCTCCTCTCTCTGTGATTGGCTTTGAAGTCATCTGACATCTAAATTTCACGTATTTCAGGCACACAATTGCCCTGATAAGAATCTAGCCAAAAAGATGTTTCTGCCCCTGGCTGACAGGATGACCAAGAAATTTGTGGATGACGGAAAAATAGAGGCAGAAGCTGGTAATTTTTTATACTTAAAAGGGCTTCAGCCAAACAAGCTCGGTTATTGAGAGTTCTGAAAAACTTCGAAAAAGGTGAAAGAATAATAAAAAAGGTATGACCATTTAAAGGCTGTTCTGAAACTGATGTGGGAGACGTCATTTTGAGAACTATGACGTCATAGTTCCAACTTACTATATATGGTATATTGATACATATCATTTAAAGCAAAGAAAATCTCTGCAAATGAATGCAAAATCCTTTACTGGTGATATAAAGCATTATTGCCATTAAGTATGCATATTTTTCATGCAGTTGCTGTCATTTTTGTCCCCAAAAAAATTAGTAAAATTGTCATATTTATAAATATTCCATATACTAAATTATGGTTATTTAGAACTATCATGTCATAGCTCGCAAAATGGCGGCTTACATAGCCGTTTCGACAGAACCTTCAAACAGTCATATCTTTGTTTATCATCCGATTTTGATCATTCTTTCACCCTTATTCAAGTTCCTTAGAACTCGCAATAAAGATGGTTTGGATGTGTCGCTAAATTCCCTTTAAAAGTCACTTACACATTGAACTTTTCTGGTACCTCTTTATAAAAATTCAGTCAATAAGTTCCATGCCCACCTCTCTGCCATAGGCCTTCAACATGTGTGGAAACTTTTTATCACAAAAATAATTATAAACATTTTTTTGAACTATTGCGCAAAAGATGGGTATTAAAGGTGGGTGGGAATTTGACGTTGTTTATGTGGTATTTCTATGTTTTCAGAAGTTCAGATGTACCTGATTATTCTGGAGTTGATGGAGAAGTGGGAGGACTGTTTGCAAGTGTTGGAAGGGCCGCTAGGAGGTAATGAGGGATAAACTACAGTTTTGTATCGCAATAGCAAAGAGCACTCTTTAGCTAAGAAGCGTTGTGTTTTAACATTTTGTATATAAATCGAACAAAGTGTTTGACACACTATGATGAAATAGTTTTCCATTCTGTGACCAATAAGAGTCACATGGCTGTGAGAAAGAAACAAATGTCAGGGCAACCGTAATTAATGTAGAAGCTGTTAAGCCTAGATGTAAGTCTGTATATATGTCTAATATGTCTATGCGTGTGTCTATGTCTATGTGTACGTCTGTTTGCATGCCTTTATGATTATGTACGTCTCGATGTATGTTTTTAAAATGTGTGTCTGTACGTACATTTGTGTCTGTACATCTAGATTCTTTTCATCGTGTAGGTCTTGATGTACATCTTTATGTTAAGTCTACATGAACACCGAATATGTGTCGATATGTCTGTGTACGTCTATAATATGTCGGTTTGTAATCTATGTTTGTGTATTTATGTATGTCTTTATGTATGTCTTTATGTTCATTTGTATATGCACCTATATGTGAAATGCTTCTTGATTCAAGGTCATAGTGACCCTTAAATCCTTTAAGATTGAAAAATAAATACAAAGCAAATCCAGGCTTATGGATTAGTGATTTCCGTCTGCCCGTCTATGGGTTTTGACATTTCGTTTTTAAGTTTTTGTCTCGCCTTTTGAAAAAATGCACTGAACTATAAACACCTTGTTTTATCTAATCTACATTAGTTGTGAGAACTGAGTCAAGACTTCAACATTGATGTCATCGTCGCCACTAGAAAAGTAGCATCAGTCATATGACACATTTGTTTATTGGTGTTTGGAGAGTGGGTACTTGTATTTGTAATTTCAGTGGGGCTTCCTACATATTAACAGTCTGCCTGAATCAGTGGGGCTTCCTACATATTACCAGTCTGCCTGAATCAGTGGGGCTTCCTACATATTACCAGTCTGCCTGAATCAGTGGGGCTTCCTACATATTACCAGTCTGCCTGAATCAGTGGGGCTTCCTACAGGTTACCAGTCTGCCTGAATCAGTGGGGCTTCCTACATATTACCAGTCTGCCTGAATCAGTGGGGCTTCCTACATATTACCAGTCTGCCTGAATCAGTGGGGCTTCCTACATATTACCAGTCTGCCTGAATCAGTGGGGCTTCCTACAGGTTACCAGTCTGCCTGAATCAGTGGGGCTTCCTACATATTACCAGTCTGCCTGAATCAGTGGGGCTTCCTACATATTACCAGTCTGCCTGAATCAGTGGGGCTTCCTACATATTACCAGTCTGCCTGAATCAGTGGGGCTTCCTACATATTACCAGTCTGCCTGAATCAGTGGGGCTTCCTACATATTACCAGTCTGCCTGAATCTGCATCTAAATGCTCTGATGTTTTTATCAGAATTGTTCAGGAATGTACAGATAGAATTACATGATACGTAAACCAGACCATAATACACTTAATTTAATTACTTTGAGATGTGACATATTCTTGTTTCCTTTAATCAGTTGTTGTTTGCTTCATGAGTAATCAAGTCCTGATAACTTGGGACATTAAAGCTATTTGGAGGTAATGAGCGTTGTACAAATTGAAAATGAACCTAGTATACTTTTCTAAAATCACCAACAGATTGGTGATTCAAACACATTGACAATTGACTGACACAAACAAATTATAATAAAGAAGTTATGTACATCACCTAAAGGTCTCGATATAAAGCAGGAAAAGCAAATGAGAAGGTATCACAAATGAATTTGAAGTTTTTTTGTTATGGATTTTGAGATTTATGACCAGCTCAGCTATAAGTATTTTTTGTCTTTTACGGATTTTGGAGTCCTTTCCACTCCACCACTCCACTTTTTGGAGTCAAATGTTACCGTTTTGGAGTCGACTACACTCCACTCCACAACTCCACTCAGCTTTTTAGCACCTGAGTAGGTGAATGATTCATACATGTATTTAACTAACTTACTTCTGTTAATTGACATCACCGGTTTATACATTTTTATTTTAGCAATTCTGCCAGGACCTTTATTATACAAGCCACCAAGCCCTACTTTCTTACATCTGTATTAAATGTTATTCCTTTGAAATTGCGAAGAAATAATTTAATCCTATAATTTAATCCTATAATTGCCACAAACTACTACCTGACAAAACTGTGTAATATAACTAGGAGTGTGGGTGTGATCTTCAAGGGCGTAACCATAAATTACACAACTAATAATTGGTCTAGTGGGGGGTCTGGGAGCATACACAACTAGTAATTGGTCTAGTGGGGGGTCTGGGAGCATGCCCCAACCCCACACAAACACACAATTTTAACAAGGAATGGTTTAATATGGTGCAATCTTGCATTTTCTAGAACAATTTTTTCTGTCTTTTATTCACTATCGTTTGTGTCTTATCCACACAAAATTGTATTTGTGTATAAAGTTGGTCTTAATGTACTAATTTGCTTTCATGTTTCTGTTTATTGCATATAAACTATATTAACAAACGTATATTAAAATAAAATATTTAAAACTGAATAATTTTAAAGTTTACCTAATTACCATACACACATAGACTTTTTGGGCAGGATTACAAAATCAAAATCCGGTCTATGGAATGGTAATGCCTGTCCATCCAACAATATTTGCATTTAGCTCATTTATGGAAAACTAAGAATGCTACCCTACTGAATGCTGACAACAGTGCTGACCTCGTTAACAATTACTATAAACCCTCGATTTTGTCAAGATGAAGATCGCTTGAAACATGTATGTTGGACACGTCACTTTAGGCGAGACATCATGTTGCGAGCAACTCTTGTTCTTTCTCATTTCTCAAAAACGAATTGTCCGAAAACTTTGAAACTTGCCACACATGTTTATTATCGTTACACAACAGTATATGACAAGCACCATAACTCTACAATGTACTTAGCTGAATTATCACCCTTTTTAACATGAATTATCTTTTTGTCTTTAATAGGTATTTCAGTTAAAATGTTGAATGAACGGTCATATTCCAAATAACATTTGACCAAAAATTTCCAAAGGATTCAGTTTTCGCACCACTGTTGGTGCTTCTTGTTGTTTATATGTTGTAACTAAATTCATTGCAGAGAAATTGGTGAGTGAACTCAACTTTCGGGAAACCAAAGCTGCCGAATTCTACACAAAGCTGGAGAAGTGGTCAAAAACAAATGCTGCCTACAAAAAACTGCTCATTCACAAGTAAGAATTGGAAGTACAAATATTTCAACCATGAAATAGACTCATTTTGTGCAGGAAAGCTTCATTATGAGACTGATTTATCAATATTCTTCTTGTTCAGGATTTTGAATTAAAGCCGCATCTAATTTCATTCAGTATAAACTATTGCAGGTTTTAGAGCACGATGAGTAATAATACTTTACTGTCTGCCTGCTGAATAATTCTGGCACCTTTATTGTATTTCTTTAATTCAAATCAGATGGATCATGGGGCCTAGTATAGTGCATATGTACATTGAATAGGAAACCGTCACAAACACATCATGATGGTTTAATTCATTGACACCCATCATTTTGGGTCAGATCGCCTCTAGTCCCTTTAAATTTTACTTTATGGAATAACTTTCCCTTTCAGTCCAGACCATATACAATGGTGGAAACAGTATATCACATCTATGGTACATTTGTCCCAGTCCAGCTGGGAGCCAGATAACGAGGACATCAGGTACTCATTTACTCACGTAGTTGTCTCGTATTTTATCATGTCCCAGAACTAACAGTGGGACAAACTTCCCGGGCGATGATGCCATTACGTAAGTCATTCAAAGGGTTCTGCCTAGGTCAATTTGCATAACTAAATGCATGCTAATTTAAGTGGTAGTTTAGGTAATAGGATCTACACCTCCCCAGATTGTGTGATGAAGGGATGTCTAATGCCTGGACTTTAGATTTGTACAAGGCACCTTTCCTTCCACATCTAATCTCTTACATAAGATAAATGCAGACCCATTCTTACTACATAGTAGATCTCTGCAGAGCTCCATTCCTTCCATGTAAATATTTGTTATGTTTGTGGATTGGATGAAAATCTCCATCTCACCCACACGGTAGGTAATCATTCCATCTTAGCATTAGGATTTCCACTTCAATATAGTTAGTAATTCAACACCCTGCACTTTGACTGAAATTCGCATCTTAAAAACCAGAATTGCTGTAAATATTTATGCGTTTATGTTTATGCGTTTATGTTTTAGTGATGAAGTAGACTACACAGAGTTGAAGGCGGTGTCATTTATCCAGGGGTGTTTAGACAGACAACGAGACGGCAGACAAAACCGTGGCCCATATCTGGCACAGCTAGAGATCATCAAACAGTGTCAGGCGGCAGCAGGCTCCACGTGTAGAAAATATGGTACGCTTCACAAATAAGGTCTAAAACTATCACATTGAAAAACAACAATTTATAGCGTAAAGGAATGACTAAAACACACTTTTCCAGTTCATTCAGGAAACCACAGTATAATTATTTTAGTCCTAATATATACATCTAGAGGGTTAACCCTTGTATACCGAGTCAATAAAGTGTGCACATCTTTTTTTTGTAAATATTCAAAAAGTTATAGACAAATTTATCAAAAATAAGTTTTAAAACATACAAAATGGATGCATTCATAAATTAATGATACCTTAGTATGAAACGTTCCTTCACTCACAGTTTGAGCTCCTCAAAGTCAAAAAAGAGTAAAACCAACATTGCAAAATGCGTGGAGTTGAATATGTTGCATGGAGATGAATGGGAAAAAGTCATCTTGTTAAGTGCTGGTTTCCTGGAATGTGTCACGAATGTCAAACTTTTAACTTCTTCTCAAACATAAAGTTTGGATATTTGACCACATTTATGGCATAAAAAGTTTACATTCTAATGTAATATTCTAATGCAACTATTATGTAACATGTTGACCCATTGGCTAATGTCGCAAATTTGCGACCGTAAAACCCGATTTACCTTCTGAAAAATATGTGACGTCGCATAACGTTGATACAAACGACGTCATTGGATGACGTCAAAATGTTGGCATCTGTGAATTTGAGTTTTCATAGAAAAACAAGTGTGTATGTAAGATTTTACATTTGTAGCATTTGAATGGAAAAGCATTAGAATCGAGATAACCATGCTAAGATTTAACCATGCTAGTGGTTTTACGGCCTGAAATTACGTTTTACGGCTCAGTTACCGCGTCGCCGTATTAACGAAATTTCAGACCGTAAAACCACTCACATACCACCACAGATTGAAAATCATAGCATGGTTATCTCTTAATTCAAAACGAGGGATCATGCAAATGTAATTGCACACTTCATTGTTTGATATTATTTTGTATGTCAGTAAACCTGTAAAATATCCAAATAAAAGTGACAGAAGTTCAACATCAAATTTAAAGACTATTCAATTTGGGAAGTCTTCCCAGCACACTTTTTTTTTTATATGTGATTGCAAGATTACAAAAATTATATTTCACAATTTGGAGGAGACACATTTCTCAATTTCCCTTGAGTTTTTTCTGATGTACAGTCGGCCCCATATAAAGAGACCACTAAAGGAAGAGAAAAATTGATCTCTTAACACAGGTGGCCTGATGATGGTCAAAAATGATGTTCTGTTAAACCAGGTGGTCTCCCAAAGAGCTAACTTTTAAATGAGAAAGTGTATACACTGGAGGTATACAGAACTGGTTCTATCCAGGAATAAGTGGGTGATCAGCATCCACCGCAAAAAGTCGACCGTCATACATAGCCTAAAAAACATGCTGAAAAATTACAAAAAACACCAAACAAACAAACTCTTAATGGAGTATCTCTTGTGCAGGTTTGACTGTACATGTACCATATAATTTAGTACCATAACTGGACTACTGGTCTACTACTATATGCTTTATGGGTGAATAAATAACTTATTTTATTGTCTATTTTATTTTATTTTCAGGAGATCCGCTTGAACTGTTGGAGAATTATTTTGACAAGTTTGGTGATAGAAACTGTTGTTTTGGTGATATAAAATGTTACTTAGAAATCCTCACCGTGGAAGAGCAGTCAAAGGTTGGTCTTTTTCTCACTACTTCCTTGATTCAAGATTGTAAGACTTCATTATGAGTACCCATGTGATATAGGGAAATCTCACCCGAGGGTCAGAATTGTAACCATAGAAGAGTCTCTGCCTCTGTCAAGTTCCTGGTTGGAACTCTGACCCCTTAGGGTGAGATTTCTCTTTCCCACATGCCACTGGATAAACTATAAAATTATCTTATGACTTCTGTTGGTTCAGTATTATTTCATATTGCACTACTGAAAATGACAATAGTATAACATTGTCGTAGGTACGGATATGACATTGTCGTAGGTACGGATATAACATTGTCGTAGGTACGGATATAACATTGTCGTAGGTACGGATATAACATTGTCGTAGGTACGGATATGATGTAACGATGATTTTCCTACTTCTCAATAAATTTGATATTCTATCCAAACCAACATATATCCTCTTCCATGTTCCAGTTCTCAGAAATATTGAATAGTAAATGCCAGTTACGAAATGAAGATGGCTCCTTCAGATATGCAGAAAATGTAAGTACCGTTTACTTCAAGGCCCAGCACAGAAGGAAGTATTGCCTTGGCCTTTTTATGCCCCCCGAAGGGCAGCAGTAGTAGTCGCACCGACAGTGCGTCCGGATGTGCATTCGTCCGTACATTCGTGTCCGGTCAATAACTGTGACATTCATGGTCAGATTTTCAAATAACTTGGCACAAGTGCTCACACAACAAGACAACATGTCGCGCACAAAATCCAGGTACGTGGCTCTAAGGTCAAGGTCACACTTAGAGGTCACTTCGGGGGCATTTGTCACAGTGACATTCCTTGTTGTATTTTTTAAAATTCCTGAAACACAGATTGTAAGACGTTTTTTTCCCTCGGTAAATATGGTTTAAAAATCCTTAAAAAGCATAGGTGCAGCTGTGTTCGCACGAGTTCGATGTGGGATTTGTGCAGTTTAAATATTAATGCAATTTATGTTATAGGGTTAAGATTTGAATAAACAACCTTCAGTGGTTGAAATAGTATAAACAATGTTTCATGTTCAAGGACATGTATATGTGTTATTACTACTGTTTGCTAGTTAAGGTCGAGCAGGTGCAGCAACATGTAACATGAGTGCGTGTTTAATATTAAATTCATTAAACGAGTTCGATAAAATTATATGATGTGAGGCTGTCCTAGCGTCATATCAGTTTTATCTGAGTAATAAATTCAGTATTAAATGGGCACGATTGTTGGATTCTATATAAAGCCTTATAAGGAACATATCTTACTGTAGCTGTAAAATGGCGTCGTATGTCTGTATGATGACGTCGTATGTCTGTATGATGACGTCATGTGTTGACTCATAGATTTCTGTAATCCGGTATTCGGAAATTAACGACGTAATTCCGATGCACACCGAGCTGAACGGAAAAGACCGAATGATAATTATGCCCTCATTTGCATAGTTATATCACTAGTGGATTATGGAAAATATTGAATGGTATTATTCTACTTCCACACCATAAGTTATGCGATAAATAGTTTTTCATCATTTTTAAGGTAAAGCAGATGCGGAGACATTTATAAATTAAACATGATAGTTTAGGTAAAGCAGGTGCAGTGACATATATATATATACAATTTTTGTCACTTTATATACAATTTTTCTTGATATTTCAGGTAAAGCAGATGCAGCGACATATAACCGTTTTACAGTTGTGTCGCTGTCTAGGGTGTCAGGAGAACCTATCCAAGGAAGAGAAATTATCTTTATCAAAAGAATTAATAGATAGACACAAACATGGCTTAGAATTTGGTAAGTTAACGGCCACATTATATATATATTAGCAATGCAATTACAAGGTACGCGAAGGTTCAGTGATAGAACATCCAAAATATTAAATGTTTGCGTTTTACAAAAAGTCACCTTTTGTGTAAGGGCTATTCTATTAAAACATATGCGGGACCCCAAGATAAAAAGGCACTTTTGAAATTCAACACCCATCCATAGATGCAAAATCAAGTTCAATTGAACGAGTTTTGAAAAATAGGGTTCACCCATACATGTTTATTAAATTGCCTTCCTGGGGACCCTTGTATATTTTGATGTATAGCCCTTAAGCTCAGTTTGTAATCTGAGCCTGTTAATTTCAGAGCAGTAAAGTAGGGCATGTATCAAGGATTCCTATGTATTCTTCACCTCTCTGGGGCAGCTGAAATAAAGAGTTTTGTTGATGGGCCTTGAAGAACTATACTAAGAACATAGTTTTAAATATATTATCAGGGCTGTTTTAACCTATTTAAGTGGGGCTGAAATTCATCCTCTTCCCAATTACAAAAACCTCTATTTTTTATTCTGGGGTAAAAATGCCACCCCCAGCCTCTTCCCAATTACAAAAACCTCTATTTTTTCCCAATTCTGGGGTAAAATGCCCCACCACCCCCAGCCTCTTCCCAATTACAAAAACCTCTTATTTTTTTCCCAATTCTGGGGTAAAAATGCCTCCCCCCAAAAAAAACAAAAAAAAACCCACAACAACAAAAAATGTGACAGACTTTATCGTTTGTATTAAATAAATTCTGAAATCTGACTGATATTATACATAAAATATACATTTTAATGAATTTTTTCCCTTAAAAACATCCCCTAAACAGCAAAAATCACCCTATTTTTTCCCCAATTCAGACAGTCTTGGCTTCTTTTCCCCAAAATCAGCATGCCTAGGCCTTTTCCAAATTTTCTTGAAAAAAGTCAAGATTATTGGTGCAATATAATCGACAATTATTATTTGCTAATAACAGTTTGGTTTGAATTATTCAAATATTTATTATTACAGATTTGAAAATAAGCAAGACAGAAGTCATATAGAAAACCTATCAGGTCACCTTGAGTTCTGAAAATATTAGAATTTTTAGGATTTTTTTAATGCTTTTCATAATAATGGACACAACCATTACTGCATTTATTTTGCCTTTTGTCAGTACCGAATATCCGATGATATTAACGGAGAAATAATAAAAAATACCCACTTTGTATTTTATGCCTTTAATTAAAGGGACACATGGCAATCTTGATTTTTTTAAAAACTGGCGGTCCCGTTATTTTTTCTACATCAGTTGCATTTGTTCAATCATTAATGTTAATTATAAGAATTGTGTTAAGCCATTTGTTTTTGCATATTATTAATTTTTGATATTATTGATTTATTTAAATGTAACCAGGGTAAAAGTAAAAATGATACTGGATATATAAATCGAGACACCCATTTCAAATATCTCAAGATTGCCGTGTGTCCCTTTAAACAATTGTTTTCTGTATTTACAGGCACAGAATTACTCACGACAGATCTGCAATTTAGTGATAACTACCTTTTACTAGCAGTAGCTTTATTATTAGACATCTGGCAGAATCACGGTAAGACTATTTCTGTTAATTCCATGTTAGAACTCCAAAAATACTAGGGGACGAAAATTCCACTCGCAGGCTCGCCATGACAAGTTGCTCACTGATGCAGGACGAGTAGAAATTCAGAAAAATTCTTTGAACGATTTATCAAATTGACCATTCAAATATTATGTAGGATGCGTAACACAGAATTTTATTTTCCTGCCCTGAGTACTGTTTAGATTTAATTGTATAAAGTTTTTTTAGAATTAAATTGACAAATTTCAAAATGAATATGCCATGTTTGGTACCAACGTTTTTATCATTCCATTGCCAATATCATGTCATTTGTTTTTCAGTAGGTCCAATCATTAAGGAACTGTTGCTTGATAAAGAGATGATAGGGTGTAAAGTAAATTGTCAAAGTGTCCAGTTCGTTTTGCAACTGAGTATATATATTATGTACTGTATAAACCTACTAGTCTCCTAAATTATAATATAAAAAATATATATAAAATATTTATGTACTGTAAAAAAAAAGTTTAAGGATGCAGGTTGCCGGGAGTTGGCAGAGTAGGGCGTGCTTATTAGGGTAATATTCATTCTAACTAATTGCATTATATCGGTATTGCTGCTTAGTGCCAACACCTTTGTGTCAAAAGAAATTGTGTCTGTAGTATGCGTCATTTGCAAAATAACGTTTGGCATCTCTGGTCATTATAACAGGCCTAGTACTTGCACAAACCACAAAAGGTAAAACTATTATTATATGCCCGCAGTCACAATGTGAATGGGAGCAATATAGGAATCATGTTTTCCGTAATGTCGCGTCGCGTCGTGTAACACAATTTTGTCCATTTACGTTGCGTCATGTCCCGTTGCGTCCTGTCCTGTCCCATTGTGAAAAACATTTTCATTACTAGCATTCCTCAAACAGTTTTGCATGGGTTGTTCCCAGACTTCATATATACATTACAACGGATGACCTTGTATCCCTCTACATCACCCAGTGTTGATTGCCTAATTTATTTCAGAATTATGGCCCTTTGTTTGACTTGGAATTTTCCACTCTAATATTGTATAATGACCTGTTAACACATTTTGTTTCAAACATTTTCGAATTGATTGTTCCCAAACTTCATGTACATATAACAACAGTAGGGGTATTCATCACCTTCAGTGATAGTTCTAGTTTCCTATAGTTTTGGGTGCCAGTTTTTTTTATGGAAACGGTCTTAAAAAATAAGGAAATACTGTACATATATTTCACTTTAAAATAAAAATAGGACTTTTGCATGTACACTAAAATACGCACTTCAATGGTAGGAATTAAAATAAAATTGTTTAATTACACAAATTAGGTCTGTCGATTGACTGGCGTTCAGATGTTTGGAGTGTTTACACAATTTCACGTAGTAGTGCTTGTTTGCGGAAACTGCCATTCATCTGATCTCAAGTTAATTATTGTTTTAAAAAACTATTGAAAGATTCAGTCAAACAGTACATAATCTCTAAATGAATATTTTTGGGCAGTTTTATTTTTGCGAAAACATCAAAATCCTGAGCAAGTGTCTTACAGATCTACCAATTAGTTACAAGCACTAGACGGAACATATTATTGAAATATTTGGAACAAACGTTTCTTTTGAAGTAACAATATACATATCATACTTAAATTTGACATAAAATTATATATCAGCAGTGCAGGAAAATTTCACTCGTCCGCTCACCATGACGAGTGCTAATTGTCAGATCAGGACGAGTAGAAATTCAGATAATTTTTAAACAATTTTAATATCAGTTTGAACATTCTAGATAAAATAGGGAGAGTGACTCGGAAAGTTTGTTCCTGCCCTGTATTATATAAAAATAATTTGTCCAGTAGATTTTACATTGCCTATTTCATATTCAGATGATCGAGGCATGGTGTGGCAGATTATCGTGCAGTTAGAGGTCGGCCTCAACCATAGTCAGTCCAGCTTCCAGATTAAACTTCTGCTCATACGGCTCTACTGTTCCATGGGTATGTCACAGTTACCTATTTTTTTTTCCAAGTAGAATACTGAAATGTTCTAATAGTGGATTTTAATGCCTTATTTCTTGCAGCCTATTGTATTTGTTGTTCAATTTTGTATCAAATAACTTGGCACAAGTGCTCACCACAAGACGATGTGTCGCGCACACAATCCAGGTCCTTGGCTCTAAGGTCAAGGTCACACTTAGAGGTCAAAGGTCAAATCGTGTCCGGTCAATAACTGGCATTCCTGGACGGATTTTCAAATAACTTGGCACAAGTGCTCACCACAACAAGACGATGTGTTGCGCACAAAATTCAGGTCCGTGGCTCCAAGGTCAAGGTCACACTTAGCGGTCAAAGGTCAAATCATGTCCGGTCAATAACTTTGGCATTCATGGAAGGATTTTCAAATAACTTGGTACAAGTGCTCACGACAACAAGACGACATGTTGCGCACACAATCCAGGTCCGTGGCTCTAAGGTCAAGGTCATACTTAGAGGTAAAAGGTCAAATTGTGTCCGGTCAATAACTGGCATTCCGGGACGGATTTTCAAATAACTTGGCGCAGGTGCTCACCACAACAAGACGACTTGACGACATGTTGCGCACAAAATCCAGGTCCGTGGCTCCAAGGTCAAGGTCTCAGTAAGAGGTCAAAGGTCAAATCGTGTCCGGTCAATAACTCTGGTATTCCTGGACAAACTTTCAAATAACTTGGCACAAGTGCTCACCACAACCAGACAACGTGTCGCGCACAAAATCCAGGTCTGTGGCTCCAAGGTCAAGGTCACACTTGGAGGTCAAAGGTCACTTTGGGGGCATTTGTCACTTAGAGTGACATTTCTTGTTTTGTTCATGCTCATTAAAGGTCTTCATCAGGTGCCTTCTCACTTAAATCACTAGAGCAGTGGCAGAAAAACAATAGAATTTGCAGCAACTCTGCAGTTCTGCAGGTCAGAAGGTTCTAGGCCCATTCTGCATATTTTATCTCTATATAAATGGAGGATGAGCCTGGCATGTTCATTCCTGTTAGGCGCCTTATAACCTTCTATGTTTTGGAGCGTCTTAAAACCCAGTTTAATTCCAATTCAATTCAAAAAGAAAAAAACTAATTGGGCCTCATTTTATATACCTGAGGCTGAGCTGACCAGTCACATATCATGTTGGCAGTATATAAGCAAGCATTTTATGTTTGACCAGGTACTGTTGGGAAATAGGTAATTAATTAAGTTTCAAGAGGCATCATAACGTTTATGAAAAAAATAAAATATTGTGGAGTTTGGCAAACTTGTTGATTATTATAAACCAACTAATATCAATGTTATCTCCGATGTCGTGATGACCGCTGCGGGTTTGAATCCCACTGGGAGCTCGACTTGTGAGAAAGTGTTGATTCTTACGGATTGCAAGAGGTATACAATACTATTTTTCCACAGGAAAAAATGGGTGGTCAGCCTCCACAACTAAACATTTCCTGTCATATATAGCATAAGATGTGCTGAAAATCATGTAAGACACCATCCAATCAACCGACCAATATTCTGTATTATTGCATACGCATTTACAAGCTCCGTATACTTTCAATGTAACAGGAAACGTCAATATGCTCTCTATTGACGTGTAGTAAAGTCATATTGGGTGTATACTGTATACTCGTTCGTGATTGTAGCAATTTTATGTTCATGTCAAAGAAAGTATGTCACGTGATGTAAACATTGTTGATTTCATTGTGAAAATTCACACGATGTAACGACTATATATGTTTGTTTCATATAAATGTTTTTGATGAAAATTAAATGTTAAAATTTATTGTTTTATTCTAATAATTTGTTTATATATTAAAAATGCGTATGCAATAAAAAGGTTATTAGATTTGTATTGGGATATATGCACTCGTTCTTTTGCGTATACATATTGCGCTCCTAAAGTCTATTTCTGTATTATATTTCAGGAGCATTTGGTCCTTGTCCAGTATTGTACGATGGCATGGAGATTAAACACATCATGAATGATACTCTAGGGTAAGTCATGAATAATGTTTCTCTAGAGTAACTGAAATATATGATACTCTGTGGTAAGTAAAGCTCGAGGGTAAGCCAAAAATGAATGGTACTTAACTGTAAGTAAAAGATAAATGATACTACAGGGTAAGTCACAGTAGTTACTCTAAGGTAAGTCATGAATGAATGATACACTATTGTTTGTTTGGGGTGCTTGTTTCAACCAAAGTTTTTTTTGACTTTTCAGACAAAATTCATCTGGTACCTAAATAAGTTGTATATCAGTGAAACAGGCATTTGTAGTGGTAAATAAAAATACCATACATTTCAAAATGAAAAATAAAAATTGCATGCGCTAAAGCTGTTTCTGATGGGGGTCTTTTTCAATGGAAAATCCTGCTGCAAGAAAATTTTGAAGATATTTTTTTTTTTTAGAATTTTTATCCAAAAATGGTTTTAAATTGTTGGATATTTGTAAATTAAGACACAAAGTTTTATAGCAAATATGCAGGCTAACTGAATTTATTCGAAATTTCTTAATTTTCTGCTGTCCCTCCCAACAAGGAATTTACATGGGGAAAAGCCTAATCAAAAAATCATTTGGGCTGTAAAATATTTATTTCTCAACCGATTTTCAAAACTAAGGTATTTTTAAATTACCACTAAAGATACTAGTTCTAATGGATATAATTGATGTACATGTGTTATATAAATTGCTCAAGCTACTACAGAAAAAACTTCGGCTGAAACAAGCACCCCGAACAATAGGGTTAGTAACGATTGAATTTCACTGATTTATGAAACTTAGATAAAAAACTGTGTGACAGATGATTTAATACACACTTACAAGGGACCCCAGCAAGGCTCTTTTTAAATTAAATACCCACGGCACCCATAGAGGCAAATTGAGTTGAAAAAATCAAATTTTGGAAAATAGTGTCCACCCATAGATGTTTATTAAAATGCCTTCCTG